>VZRR01008435.1:67421-99448 GCA_013398015.1 Oreocharis arfaki | reverse complement strand
TTGGGGGTGCTGGTTGATGAGAGGCTGGATGTGAGCCTTGCAGTCCAGAAAGCANGAGCCTTGCAGTCCAGAAAGCAAATTCTATCCTGGGCTGCATCAAAAGCAGCATGACCAGCAGGGTGAGGGAGGGGACCTGCCCCTCTGCTCTGGTGAGACCCCACCTGCAGTGCTGTATCCAGCTCTGGGGTCTCCAGCACAGGAAGGACATGGACCTGTTGGAGCAAGCCCAGAGGAGGCCACCAAGATGACCAGAGGGATGGAGCACCTCTGCTATGAGGAAAAGCTACAAGAATTGGGATTGTTCAGCCTGGAAAAGAGAAGGGTTAAGGTCAACTAATTGCAGCCTTTCAGTATCTGAAGCAAACTTACAAGAAAGATGGAGAGAAGCTTTTTACAAGAGCACGTAGTGACAGGACAAGGGGAAGTAGCTTCAAACAGAAAGAGAACAAGTTTAGATTAGATATTAGGAAGAAACTCAGTAGGAAGAAACTCTTCATTGTGAGGATGGTGAGGCAATGTGACAGGTTGCCCAGAGAAGCTGTGAATGCCCTATCCATGGCAACATTCAAGCCCAGGCTGGATGGAGCTCTGAGCAACCTGGTCCAGTGAAAGGTGTCTCCACCCATGGCAGATAAGTCGAAAATAGATGATCTTTAAGGTCCCTTCCAACCCAAATCATTCTATGATTTTATTATTCATGCCATGATAATTTTAAGACCCAGACACAAGGAAAGTTTTCTTCGGTATGTTGCCATGATATTTTTTAGGAGACACCAAATGTATACATCCAGATGATGTAAATGAAAAATTAGTGCACATTAGTAAGACTTTGTTAATTAGTGTTAGTAAAGACACTGTAATCACAAGCCATGTGAAGTCAAACGCTGTAATGATGAGAATCAGACCTATGTCCCTTACATCTGCAAATAAGTCACCATGAATTATCTGAGCACTTGATTTCCTATATTTGAATATTTAAATGAGACTAGTCTAGTAAAAAAATAGGGCAAGAAACCCTTAGCTTGCCGAGCATAATTAATATTAGGACCAATAATCTACAATATCCAAGTTATTGAAAATGAGGAAGGAGCTTGGACTCAACAGCTGAAAAAAACCTCAAATCTCCATCTGCAGAGCAATTGCTATGAAGTGTTTCTTCAAAATTCACAAGTATTTTCTCCGTATACACTGTGACATGGCTTCATTTTACTTTGCCATTGCCAGAGAGGGTTTATTTCACACTAGGGTGGCAGTTCCTTGAGTTTCTCCATGACATGAGCATGTTTATGTCTTTTAATGAAGTATGAGAATTCACGTATCCTAAGGTAACATCTCTTCAATGAACCTGCTTATCAGAATTCTTGAGGTTTGAACCCTCCATACATGCTTTCCTCCGCAAATTTCATCATGATATACTTGCTTTTACTTGTTCAGCAGAAACTACTACTGTTATTGAAGAAAAACTTAATTTACTAGATAAAACACTTTTTAGGACAAACACAGAATGAAAAAATAAACAATATAATAAAAAAGTAGTGGAATATTGCTGTACATTTTTAGTTGTTAGCTATAAAGGTCTATAAAGAATATGTTTATGAAGTGCCATCTCTGTAGAGCATTACTTAGTAAACTAATTGTCATAATAATAGCAAAACTCTTATACAGAGTGACTGGCAGGAAATTATTTGTGAAATAGTTAAATCATTGTGGCAGCATTTTACAACTTAAATGATGTCTTACATTAAAAGGAATTATACCAAACAGTTACACTCTCCAATTTTAATTAAAGATGGAATTATCCTAAAACCAAATACCCAGTTCTGTACAAGTACTTAATGCTAAACCAGAGTAGAATATGCATCAAAAAAAAGGTAAAAAAATGGTAATTTGAGAAAATCTAAACAGCTGAAAATTTTTGGTGAAGACACAAAATATTAAAATAATTTCTCCAAACAGCTTTACAAGCTTCTCCTGAAAAGCAGCAGTAATGTGACTGGAGTTCATTTATGTCTTCCCTCTTTGCATAGGTGGCAAGCTACAGGTTAACCTTCCTTACTCTTGCCTAAGGCCTTTGGCAGATGGTGTTATCCTAATTTAATTGTGGTGGTTTAGGGGTTATAGACTTCAACCTATCCTTTCATTCTCTACTTACGGTTTCTGCTTTTTTGGTAGCAGCAACAAGAAGTTTGTGTGTACTGGTCTCTCAGATACTGCAGTTCATGACACAACATAAAAACATAATGGCCATCATTTTCAGGCAGTACTCAAAGCAGGATATGCACCAGGCTGTGAACTGTGGCATCTGACAGGAGGCACACTCTCACTACTGTGGCAGTCTCCCTTCGGAGGCAGGGGCAGAAGCCTCTTGAACGTTCTGCAGCAGCAGCTGGCAGAGCTCACTGCTGGAGTCTCCAGCCTTCGGGAGAACTAAGAAAGAGCAGCTGATAAAGTTTTGAATGCTCTGATCAGTGCAAGGGCAAAAAAGCATTCAGATGAAAAAACAATGAGGCAGGTCAGATATAACGAGTACAGCTTCTTGGTTGTGCCTCGCCAGCAAGGCATACTCTCCTCTATTATCTCTCTAATGTGGCCTAACACAACACAACACTTAAATCAAGAATGCTCTTTCCTCTAAAAATAAAAAACACAAAAAAGGAGAAAGAAATGAGAACATGAATTGATTACAAAGGGCTTTTCATTTACAGTGGTCCTGTCCCAGGAAGATGCTTTTTGGAATTGGGCATGACATTACACATGGGCAGGAAAGATTCTTGGTCACCAGACTTTAGGTGTACATTTTATCCTAACCAATTTACAAGACAAATCATTAAATTCATGTTTTCACTAGATATCTCTTCAGATGACAACAGTGCCAGAAGGGAAACCACAAAATTACTAGAGTGTAATGAGAGTTAAGAATAGAAAGCTTTTGTTCATAAATTAATTTCATGCATTCACTCTTAAAACATAAGCACCAAGTTAACATGACAATGTTACCTTAGTTTAGACTTATCTGCAGGTATCAAAACCTTCAGTGACAGAAGTATCATAAATATTTGTTGAGTGTGATTAGAGATGAGGATGCTTTACATTTTTGAAAATTTGTACAGTACTTGAAATGACTGGTCTTTTATTTTTAAACTGCCTTCTAAAGATATTTCTTTACAACTCACCCAAGGAAGCCTATAAGGGCTACATTCCCAAGATTTTCAGGCATATGTCCCAAATTTATGTTCCTCAGCCTGGAACAATGATCCTCAAAATTCTCTAGAAGTAGCTGCATAATCCTGATCTTATAAAAAAAACTGTAGGAATCTCACAATTCCTGAGTACTGTATTTCCATGCGCTCAGAGATAGCTGCAGGGAATGCTTTGAAGTGTCTCTACTTTGATCCTTCTGAGAGAGTGGGTGACAAGCATGTCGAATCATAACACAGTTTAAGTGTCTAACTTCATCAGGGGTTCTGTGCTGCAAATTTTCATTAATGGAACATCTCTAAGTCATGGAAAGCAGTGTGATTTTACATACACCCCTGATCTTCCTATTGTCTTGGGAGATTCCTTGGCTGGATTTGGAGGGGATGGAATTCTTAGGAACCTTCACAAAAAAAACTGAGCAAGGAGTTAAGGCAGTTAAGTTGTGGATTTTACAGCAGTGAATACGGTTTAGGAATCCATCTTGCCCCGCCTCAGACAAGTGACTTAGACTCTTCCTTGTTTAGTACTTCCATCTAATCAGAGAGATGTGAATTAAATTCAAATTAAATTAAATTCCTGAGAATTAAGTGGTGTTCAGGTGGGCTCTGCTCTGAAATACCCCTCTGATTTTTGCAACCATACTGTGAACAATACATAAATGCATAAATCTTACCAACTTCTGAGGAAACAGTTCCCCCAATCAGAATTCTCCACAAGTTCTTTTAAAAGGAGAACAGAAGAATCCATGAGACATAAACCACCTGCTACTTCTCAGGAGTACAGATAGGAAGAAAAGTCATAGCAGGCAGCTCATATAGGAGTACTATTGTGCTCTATAATACTTAACAAGCTACAGAGAACTCTATTTTATACTTTAAAAAGATTGTAAGTACAAAGTAGCACTACTATTTCACCGAATATTCTTCATAAAAAATGAAAGAAAACCTTCTCAGGATTGGAAACTGTCCTCCCTAAAGATAAGTTGGAAGCAAGAGGATGCATGGGAGTAAGTAAAAAAATGCCAAGCAGGTAAATTTTTGATAATTCAGATATTCTTACTGGAAGAGATAAGGTTGAAAAGACAAGTTGTTGTACATAACACCTAAGAGGTGACAAGACACCAGTTCTATATTCATGTACCATTTTTCTGCGGTCTTATTCAGAGTTTGGGAGAATTCAGAATTACAAAGGTGTGCCAGAAAGAATTGTAAAGGAGGAATACAGCCTTGTTATGGAAGGCAAAACAAGGCGTGAAATTGAACTCAGATGAAAGAAAGACTGTTGATTTCTGCAGGATAGTGAAAAATGAAGGGGCAGCTGATTTTATACAGTGGGATGGATTCAGGAGACTAGCAATGTGTTACAAAACATCCTCAAAAAGTAGAGAACTGAAAACAGAGAAATAGGGTAAAGTTAGGTGAGGATGAGAAGGGGTGATGTCTCAGATCAGATACAGAGAGAACATCAGTGCATGCAGCAAGAACTCTGACACTGAGGAAGTTAAGCATGTATTCTATAGCTCTATAGCTCTGTGTAATGAGATTACCTCCTCAGAGAAATACTGGTGACGTAGGAAGGATGGAAGTTCCCACACAGATTTCTAAGGCATGAAACTGGCAAATTTACTAATCTCCTAAAGTAAGTGAACCAACAGTAGCATAAACAGTTACATACAAATGTATCTGCTTCTAGAAAGTAGCAAAATTGCAATTAGAAATAGTATTCAAGTTTATTCCAGGTTATTGATAACACTGAGATCTTTGTATTCAAATGCCAGCTCAGAAAATAGCTCAAGCAAAAAAACCCCAAAGCAAGTCCACAGTTATCAGCCATGTATCTTGAGACAAATCTAGCAAATGAAACCTAGGCATACTGGGTTTGTTTCAGCTGCTGAATGGAAAACAAAAAGGAGCTTCATGCAGAGCATAAATTTAGTCATGATGCCACTCTGTGAACACTTTGTGAGCCTGAGCTAATTAGTCCATTCAAAATCCCTGCTGGGAAAACAAGTAATATTCTTCTGGTTTTACAAATGAGAGATTGGAAGGAAAGTGACACTACTTTAAAAGTCTTGCCCAAACACATGGAGATTCAGCATGGTGGAGTGTAATTAAAAGTTAAACAGTGGGTAATTCTTAATGATGAGCTCAGACTATTCTTTTCTGCATTGCTCAAAAGCTTAGCAGTGCATTCAGGACAGCAGTGGAGAGGAGATCTACAGATGGGAGGAAGGATCTTCCACTACAGCTATTAAAAATGTATGTGCAAAAAGGAAACAAACAAAGGGTAACTGAACTACTCACACTCATATGGATAAGCTATTATTATTACTTGCCTAGCATTGAAAATGTGCTTGACTGCACACCGTACCATCCAAATATATTGTGAGAAGTGATTGTACAAAAAATAAGCTATTTCTGATTATGCAATGCAATCATTTTGACAATGTCTCAGTAATGTCTATTTCTGTACCAACACAAAGGAAACTGCAAGTTTGCATTAGTGACATTTGCTTCACAGCTGCACGAATAAAATTATTTATTTCAAGCAGCAACCCTTATATAACCCCTTAGTGTAACTTTCATTTGCAGCATCATTTCCAGTAGCTCTCATTTTCACAATGCTGTGGAAGTCACCATGTAGACTTGGGATACTTTAGAAGCAGTAAATCAGGCATGACATCTCTGCTGAATATATTAGGGTCACTCTTTAAGCTGACAGTAGTCAGCTTTGCTGTGTTATTTCAGTGAACATCTCAGAGTGAGATTCACTGTGCCGTCTGATGATAAAATGTACTGATAATTATTAATAGGAAAACATGGACTAGACTAGTTATTGAAATATATCACTAATAGTAAACAACAGATCTAGAAAATGGTTTGTACTCATTGGAGCTACACTTCTCTTCCTTTCATGCCCCCTGTACTCATGAAGTGGAACTATTCCAGCTCAGCCACAGACTCAGTGGGGAAGTCCAAAGAGCACAGCTCTTGCTCTACCCATACTGCCTAGTGTGGCATGAGATGCTGCTTTATCTTGATGCAGTAGGGGTTCCCATGGTGATACAGCACCCTCCCCTTCCTTCCACTTTGATTAAGTCTATATTTCAAAATCTCACAAACCTTGCTGGTTGAAATGATGCACATGACAGCAACAGATGCATAGTATTGTTAGGACATCAAGCAAAATGAAATTTAACACTGTGAAACATATTCAAGCACTACTAGAAACTTTATTGTTGCTGTTAAACTGACCTGTGACTGTGAATAATTGGTTTTGTAATTTTGATTGAAATCCATCCATTTAATTTTCTGGTCCTAAGTCAAAACTCACCCCAAAGTTACACAAATGTATTTTGTTTGGTCGTCGTAAAATCAGAGAAATAAAGAAAAGTGTACGGAAGTAATTTCTGAATTGCCAGTGACAGATACTTTGGTTTGATTTCACACATTTGCTGAAGATAGAATAGACCTTACCGTAGCTGTCATAAACCTCTTCACTTGTTCCGTGACCATAGTCATAATATTCAGGCACACTGTAACAGATTCAGAGAGCCATGTCACTATTATCATGGGTAACCAACTCAAAACAAAAACAGAGCTCACAAAAAGAAAGGCATTTTAACACTTTGACATGATAGCATAGCCCAGGTAGTTTCAAGAATAGAGAATGTTTAAAAATATGAAAGAAAATGTATCAGTGACAATAACAGCTATCATACAGTACATCACATTTCATATATACTGAGCATAAAAAGATTTGGTCCTAAATATGTAAACCTAGGAGATGTGACAAAGACTGAGAGAAATTCTATCTGCAAAAATGAGGTCTGAAAAAAGACCACTGTATAATTCACTGTTGTTAAACTGCCAAGAGGGGTGTTAATCTCATTTACCTGTAATTCTAAACATTTATGCATTATCAAACTCAGCATAGTTTGTTTTCACAAAGCTGACTGTACTGTATGGTGTGGAACCTGTAACCTACTTATCTTTGCCAAAAACACTGACAGGTTTCCAGCTTTGATCCTGTAGAAGAAAGCATGTTCCTACTGCCTGTAGAGAGAACTCTGATCCTCCACAGCCTTTTTCCTTATGTAGTTATTGGACATCCATGGAAAGTTTTATACAGTGATCAATAAAACACATATTGAAAGAAACGAGGCTCTAGGAGAGCAAAATTCTAGGACTGCACAGTCTCAAACTCACTTTTTCACTGTTTTCAAAAAATATGTATAGTCATATTAACATGTTATCAAAATATATCAGATAATAGTTACATCCTAATAATCAGCATTTCTCAGCAATTCCGTGGAGTGGGCATCCAGAAAATTCAGCCTCTGAGACATAATTAAACGGAAAGGGAATTATTCACACTTTTTCTTGACTGCTATTATTATTTATAGTTTGCACTGTGTTTTTGGTACCTGGTACCAAATTCAAGATCAGCCTACTTCTATTCTCAGGTACCAGGTAAACATAAAAGAATCAGTCTCTGCCCAGAAAAATCTGCAAATTCCATGAACTCCACTATATTGCATTTCTTCAATCTGCAGTGAACCAAACAGAAAATGTAATGCTTTCTCTGCTGATAGTTTCCAGTTGTTGTCACTTCTGCTTCTTTTTCCTTGGACACTGTGTGAGACAGACTCTTGCAAAATGAACAGAAGCAGGCAAGGAGCTCAATATTGCTATAATTGTAACATTATTGCTCAGGCCATTTTCCATATTGGATTATTGTTTTAAAAATATTAGTTTACACTTGAGAGAGAAGCTTAGTTGACAGTGGAGTGCAAGTAGAAATATTTCAGAAGTGCAACAGAGATAAACAATCAATCTATAACAATTATTTTCTTAACCTAATTTTGACCTTGTTCACAAACAGCCTGTAATCAGATTTTTAATTTCTTGAACTTAATAGCTATCCATAACTATTTTAGAATAATTTCTGAGAATGATTCATGTTCTCTGTCTCACTCCAGAACACTGACTGCATATATCTGATAACTGACAGTCAAGCTGTTTTGATTTGGATCATGTCATCACCTGAATGGCTAGGGACAGCTCTCGTAGTTTTCGGCTACAAATATCCATGGGTTTGGTTTGGGTTTTTTTTGAACTGAAAAGATAACTGTAATTGCTGGGCATTAATTCAGTAGTTTGGTCAGAAGTTATCCATGTGAGTGAATGAATTATAAAGACGTCAGTATCTCAGAGAGATGAAATTCATTTGCTAAAGCAGTTGCAGGAAACGGGCATATGAATAACATGAATGAAATGAAGTTAACACTTCTGAAGACTTCTCCCAATGCCAACAGAGCTCTATAGGACACAATCACTGTTGAGACTTCCTGGATAATGGAACACACCCAGTTGCTTGAAAATTAATTATCTAAATATACAAACTCTCCTATTGAAACGGTGCAAGAAACAAACAAAAGAGTACATCTTCTATTTGTAGAACACAATATTCATTCTTTACTATTTTGCAATTATTTTAGTAGCCAATTAAATGAAATTACAGGATTATGTAAGGTGAACTAAAGCACTGCAGCATCAGGGTTAAATCATGTATCTAGGCATATCTACAAAGCTCACAGTTTAGACATAAGAAATGACTTGCACTGTTTAGAACAGACATACCACCCAGCTCTGGCAGACAGCCGTATGAAAAACTAATTTTAGAAGCTGCATTTTGGCATCCAGCCCTCTTTCCTGGGTAGAGGAGGGTGTTGGACTAGTGAGTGGTGTTAAAAGAAAAGGAACACAAGAACTCCCATCTTCTGCCAGCAGATAAGGTGCTAATATTTCTTCCTGATACATTTTTGCAAACCAAAGCAGCTGCCTCCAAAGATTAGCTCTAAAAGGAGCCAGTCCAAAGGCCAGTAACTTATCAACAGCAGTCCTGCTTTCAGTGGTCACTGATCAGGCCCTTGAGCTATTACCCATCAACATAACATCCAGCAGAACACAAGACTTGCAAGAGCAGGTAAAAGATTCATTGCTACATTATTGTTGGTGTACGTTTTTATTTGAGAAAAAAACACACAATCATGGAGATAATAAGGATGTAAGATAAAAATCCTGCAGTGAACATTCTGAACTGAAATACACTATCAACAGAATACTAAGTTAATACAGAAACCACCATAAAATAAGAAACAAGCTGTATTGCAACTATAAAATGGAAGTAATTTGTTACATACTGCATATTTGATGTCTGTGAGCACAATACTTAAAACATTCCTGAAAACATGTAATTCATAGCACAATACATGATTGTCATCTAAGTCCTCCAACTTTATTTCCCTGAATAATACATCTTTTTAATAGATTTGAACCAAAATGGCATTTCAAATTCCTTGCCAACTCATATTAAAAAATGTTTTGAAGAATATGTAAGTGAAGAAAAATAATTTCTTACTATGAAATACCAGACTTAAACTCATATTTTGTGAGCCAGACTGCTTATCCATTCGTCTGCTCTATTTTAAACCTCTCTGAATACTCACTATAATCTGTTATATGCATTTAGTTGTAAACATTTTCCTCTGTTTCTTAGCAAAGTGAACAATAGGTGATATTTATAAAAAATGTGTGATAGGTTATGGCTTTACAAACATGAGGTTCTTTTCTTAAAAATTATTGAACTACAGAGAGATGTAGTTCATTTGCATTATGGCCAACTGAGAAGGAAGCAATCAGCAAGTGCATTCAGCATAAATAAAACTTGTTTATATAATTTTACAGTTCTCAGACTGTTCCTGGAAAATATAGTGATCACGAGCTCTAGAAACCTCTGACTCTCTTGGCAGTGCTAATTGGAAACAAAACACCATTATCTGTCATTAGCATTCATTACTTTCAAGCAACATGAAGTGTAATTTACTTAAAGTACATGCACCCACCTGAAAGCAGGATGCAACACATTTTATAAAGCAGACAGGATTAACTCATTACCAACTTCTCAGCTTTTACTTGCACTATAACACTGGATTTCTGAAACACAGAGGTCTTGATGTACCATGACTTACACTTTAGTAATCTTCTACATGTAGCACTCATGGAAAAATTTATATACACAGGGGTAGGTATCTTACAAGCAGTTTAACCGGGTTTGTATCTGAGAAACTCTGATGTAATTTTTCTCTGTAAGAAACGTTTACAACACGGATATATGATCCTGTCCTACCTCCTATTCTGTGGGCAAGGAGATTAATAATACATATACTGTAAATCTTCATAATCTTTACCTATTTACACTTTTTTTTTTTAAACTTTTCATTTTGGTTAATGTTTTTGAATATGTTCGTTTTAAAGATCTGGAATCAAAGTTTCCATAAACTGTGATCTGTTCTCTTCATGCTGCTAAAGCCAGATCAGTTTCCAAAAAAAACCCCAAAACCCAAACTAACACAAGATGATAATTTTTGAGAGATAAGTGCCTTCCACTTTAGTGCCTTCCAATCTGTATTATCTAGGGCCCCTCTGATATGACAAAAGCTCAAGTACAGAGACTGTATCTAAACAGCAACCTTTAAAGCCAACAAAGACTTTTAACCTCTCATTAACTGGGATTTTTTCAAATTGATATTAGTGCAAAAAGAAAGAATTCCAGTTTAACTGTGTCAACACCCATGGGAAGCCACACAGCTTTTGGCCCAAAAGGCTGTAGAGAGTAATGCTTTAAAGTGGTTTAGGCTGAGAACCACAAACAAAAGTGTTAAGATTGGAGCCACAAAACCCTGACTCTTGGGTCAACAAGCTACCCAAGGCAAGCGTAATGTTCACCACTCAGAGGTCAGTGGGGTTAGGTACAGGAAAACATGACATTAATGAATAGACTGCATTAGCCTTTGACCAATCTCTTCCTGCACCTGCAGGAAGCTGCTGGCAAGAGACCCTGGGTTAGCAACATGACCATCTGGCTCCCTGGCTGCTCTTACAGCTGCAGCAATACAAGGCAGCAGAACATTGCAAGAACTGAAGAACAGAAGTACTTCTTGTTCCCTTGTGCTTTTTGGCTGTGTGTGGTTTTTTGTTTAGTTCTTCCTTTCTCTCTTTTTGTTCTTCGATTTTATTTGGTGAAGGATGTATCCAAGCTTTTATTCTCAAGTATGGTTGCAGACATGCAATGGGCTCTCTAAAGCCAAAGCAGAAAGGTACAATTTACACTTCATCTTTAAACACTAACACGTGAATCTGTACAGAAGTGTGTTCTGTAGCCTATCCTGAAACATCCCAAGAAACTGAAAGTCTTAGAGTAAGACCTGTTAATTTAGAATTAGCAGATTATGTTTTCCTGTTAATACCTTTTTTTTTTCTTTCCTAATGGTACTTTTTAAACTGGGACAGTGTATGTTAGTATAAGATAAGAATATTTTATTGGGAAATGTTTGGGAAAGAGCTGGTCAATTTAGTAAAGAGGCTTTCGATAAATCCTTGGAACTGTAACTCTGCCATTAGATAATAATCAGGCTTCTTTTGTGAAATACATGAATTGGTCCAAACTAGAGATTCAGCTGATGCCAGTGAAGTCCCACAGTTCAGACTCATAATGAAATAGGCTAAAAACTTGTAAACAAGCCTTTGAAGAAGTAAAAATAATTTGAGATACTTCCATCTTTGTGTTGTAGCACTCAACAATGTAAGAGTGAACCAATATTGTGGTTTTCGGATTGGAAGTCTTTGAGGAGGGAATCCCAGCCTTGGTCAGTTTGCAATCAGCATCTATACACAGGTACAGATAAATGAACCTTTATCACTCCTTAAAAATATATCCCAGTCAGGGTTACCTTTAGAAAAGATTCTTGAGTCAAGCTAACGCCCAGGACAGCTCACAAGGATCCCTAGAAGTGGGATTTAAAATTTTAGAGGTGGGATTCAATAACTTAGACAAGTCTCTTTTTCACATTCTCAAATGAATCCTTTGAACAGACACAGTTTTGTCTATATACAATTATCTCCCTCTTCCCCTATATAATTTCTGTTCAGTAATCTTTGGTGTTTCCAACTTCTAACGTCAATAACTGGTACAATCAAATATTCAGTTCCTGTGCTAACAGGATCCAGTCTAACATTACTGCAGTTGTTTTATGTAAGACTGCGTTTGTAAAGCTTCTCCCTCCTACATGAGGGAGCCAGCAAGATTTAACACACAGTTGGCCATGAAAGAAAAGCTGCTCACACAAAGCAGTATACTTCTGCCTAGAAAAGAGGCGAACAAAGATCTGCATTCACATGAATTACAACATATGAAATTTTTACAAAATTATATCTCATAGTGGAAATGTAACAATAAAGAAATAATCCTTCTAGGAATCTGAAACTTACTGGAACATTTTTTACTTAATAAAGCATTATAGGGAAGATGACAAGTCTTTTGAATATAGGAACTTAAAGGATTCAGCCTTAAATCACAAATATAGTCCTTTACTCAATACTTCTTTAGAACTAATGGAATAATATGGTGAACATTTTAGTGGATAAAGTCTCCCTTTTTCTGAAAACTCAGTTTTGATTGTATCCAATATTTTTAGCAGAGAAGAAAGAGTATCTCCATTACCATACTCCTGGATTTATTTAGTACCTTACAACATGCCTGAAGTTAAACTAGATTCAAGTGTTTCCAGCATTTTCATATGTTTGATTTTATGCTACTGAAAATAGGAATTTAAAAATATTATAAACGACGAAGGCAGTAAAGTTATACAAGCATAAGATTGCAGAGCCAACATAATTGCAAGATGACTCCGGGTTCTGAACTTTTTGCAAAATATGAAATAGAAACCAATCTGCCATTTAATTTCACATGGCAATTTCTATTTACCTATTCTACACTCCACAGTCATTTTCTTATAGACACAGAATTATGACTAACTATTTCAGAATATAATACAAAATGTCTGCAGACACAGTATTTGCACAGGCAATGATGCAGCATTTTAGGAATTCTAGACAGTTTTAGAGGAAAAACTTTTCTCTAAGGTTCAGAGTAGTGAAATTTGATTCCACTTTGCTCATTGAATCAAATAAATGAGTAGTGGCATTTGAAATCAGTTTCTGATGATGAATGCCATAAGTAGATTGCTGCGAAGATACAGAAAATGTCATATTCTAGGCTTCCTGCCTTGATTGATTTCAACAGGTTGGAAATAAAATACAGGGAAATCTTTATTTACGGACAGGCAGATATAAGCACAAAGCCAAAATGAAATATGACAAAATGTAAATACAATGCATAGTGCTTAAAAAGTGAAAGAGTGAGTACCAGAGAAAATAATAATGAATATCTTAAGTTTGCAAAAAATCAGTGTAACCATTCTACCCATTACAGCTTGGATTATATTTATGTGTCTATGTATTTTACTACATAGTAACACTTTGATAGTGAGACAGAAGTGTGCAAACCTCTGATTATATCACCAAAACATTTAAATATGTGATTATCTAGTAATTCAATTAATGATTATTCACAGTCCTGTCTAAGCATTGTTTTTAAACTAAGGACAAAATTCTTCCATTTAACTATAGATAGTTCACAACTAATGTCCTGGAACTTTTCACAAAGCAAGTAGTCAAAAACAGTGGGACTTCTGAGTACAGTTCACCAAGGAACATGTACACCCAGCTGAACCTTATACTGCTGTCTTCACAAGTGTACTAGTCTGTTATTTTACTTGCAACACTACTTGGAGAAACTCATCTTTGGAAACAGATATACATACAGTATCTTGATATCTGGAGGTCATGCAAGGATAACCAGGATGAACTGGAGCTCAGGCAAATACATCCTGCTGATGTAAATAATTCCTGCAGATACAACTGGATAAAATACTCTTCCTAAATACTTTTGCAGCATGCTCTGCACTGATGTGATTGTACCGTAAGCCACATAAGTGCTTAATCATGGACTGAAGTGTGGTCCATGTTGTACTCCTGCTTATCAGATCAGAAATAAGTAAATGATCCCTAAAGCTCCTGTACTAGCAGCCCATACTGCAGAAAAAGAAGCTGTAAACACAAGCTGTAGAGCAGATAACATGAACTTTGGAACAGAAATAATTACCAGGGAAAAAAGTTTATTTTCAAAGTCAATAACTTGTCATATAATCAATTTCAGTGGCTGAATACACTCCTGAAATTTTCTGTGGGTATGGGTCATTAGAAGAATGTGCATCAGAACTGTAGCACCTATTAGAGGTTCAATGGAGAGGTATTGCTACAAACATATAGTCACTGGGATAATACACTGATATGGTCATAGCATCTATTTTCCATAGCAGCACAGTGGACATAAGCAGCATTTTTGTCCTTTTACTTCTGTTATTAGTATTGAGAAACAGATACCCAATTGGACTTTGCACATAACAGAACAGCTTTAGGTATTATTGTACCTTTTGAATTAAATACAATTCAGTCAGGTGAAAGATATCAGTCAACTTGAGTTTCTCTGTTACTGTACCTTTTCTTTTTCTCTTCTTCAGTCCCCTAAGATAATTCTATTTCAGCGATTATCTAAAACAATGTTTTTCAGCCTTCAGATCTTCTAAGAACTTAGAATTTATTCCAGATATATTAATGACATCTTTCTTTATGTTATAGTTTAGATTCTGTACTATCATTAACATCTTAGAGAGGAAATTTGCAAATGATGTGGCCTATAATACGCAATTCTGCATCAGAAACAGAAGTTTGATTGTTTGCTCAGCAGATGCAGGATGGGTTTGCAGTGGGAGTTTGACAGACCAAAAAGAAGTCATTAGCCCAAAATGATCGGCACACCAGCATGAAATGTCTGTCCAGAGGACTGCTGCCTATAGCATTACGTAATTTATTTGCACGATTAACAGTAAATATTTTGCCAAGAATTGCTTCAAGGTCCTAAAATTGGGTTACTGTTATTAGTGAGGCTCGGTGCAGGCAGGCATGAGAAATGCTTTTTACCTATGTCATCCTGTAGTCACAGCAAAGATGACAACATGTCATCACAAGGCCTGTATTGCTGTGGGATGGAATCTGTAACAGCAATGGTGTGCACTATTTTCATCTGTCTTTTATCACTGAATTATTTATTCTTCTTGTCAGTAAGCTATGTGTTTCCCGGTATCTACAAGTCTATTTACAGCCTAAGGTGGGAGTCATAAGCTCTTCTTTCTTCAGAAAGAACACACTCGGCAACTAATTTTGCTGCTGAAGTATGTTTTTAACAAAAGTCATAAAGAAAAAAGGCAGAATAAAAAGCCAGGCAACCAGACCTGAAAGCCATCGCCAATATACCATCTACCTGTTCACAAAACCCATAATGGATTGATAGATAAGTGTTTCTGCCAGGCATTGTGGATCACGGAAACAATATCAAACCCAAATTTTAAGCTTCATCAGAAAATCATTGGCTTCCTTTGCTCTTCCCTGTTAGGCACCATTTTTTACACTACATATGGCTGGATAAGTTAGGCACAAGTGGATTAAAGAGAATATACCCTTCCTGCTTTATCCCGTGACCAGCCAGTCAGTCCCAGGTTTCCTTGGTAACTCTTTTGGCTGTGAGACGTGGTACGTTTGAAATGAAACTAATGGTGTTGGCAGAGACACAAAGGTCAGTGGAGATGACTGCAGATGTGGTAGCAGAGCTGAAGATGGCTCTGTTGGCCATCGTGGTTCTCAGCTGATTCATCAGCAAATGATCCATTTCCACCAAATTATTCTGTTGGTGTTGGCTGAGCAGTCTGGCCACACTCTGCATGTGTGATCCCTAACAACTTCTGAGTAACTAAAGAGGCTGATCTACATCTCCTCAGTGATGGAGTGAAAACTTTGCATCCTTTTCTCCTGGTGATCTAGTCATCTCAGCCCATGAATCCTGGAGAGTGGTGATAGTTCAAGAGACTTAGAAGTTCCTGGTAAGAAAATCAAAAAAGTATATTAATTTTTGAAAGCTAATAGGATTCTCCTACATTTTCTACGCTACAGCTGAGTTGGAAATTGACATTTCTACCATTCTGTATATCATGCCTATATTTTTAAATAGAGTTATGAGACTGGAGGTTTGGGAGGTAAATACATCTGGCGGAAAGGTTTTGAGTGTGCTCTGCCTGACTTCCAAGTACATAGAGATTAGAGTATGAACTTAACAACTACTGAATATCTTTTGGTGTGTCTGGACAGGCAGATATTCTTATCACTGAGATCCATCTTCATGTTACACGGAAGGGAGGGGAAGAGAGAGGAAAACAAGGTTTCATCAAGAAATTCAAATTACAGTGCAATATTGGCCATGGGAAGTATGTCAGATCTGGTGTCTTCTCCTGCCCACTGAAATGGTTGTTTCCTTGTTCTCTTTGGTATTGGACAAAGCATTTGTTGCAATTACCTTAAAAACTGTATTTTGACAGCCAAATGAACAAATTTCTAAAATGAGCAGGGTTTCTAAATGTCCTCAGAAGATGTGTAGTCTTCCACAGAATCCTGTAAATAATGCTTACAGACTCAGTTGGGAAGGACAGGCGGTTGTTCACTTAAATCTGTCCTGAGGTTTCATCTTGTGTTCTGGGTTGTCATTATGGGCCAGGAACATAAGGAGGGAAAAGGTGGCTGTGCAAATACATCTTCTGCTACTTAAAGCAAGGCATACCTCCATGCAATATAGACTGCACTTGTCACAACCCATAATTCTCTTATTTCTAAAATAAACCTCCCCTTACTTAATAAGGTACAGGTGGCACTTACCATAGGTAAAGTCCTGCTTTTATCTTTCTTCAAGTTGCTTCTTGTGTCCATTTCAGAGTGTGGTCGAGATGCCTCTTAGCTTGCTCAGACATGCAGACTTACTGTGGGTTTCATTCCAACCTGATTCTGAGACTGTCATGCCTCTTCCACAGGTGACCCCATCCCCCTAGTTTTAGCCTAAAAATCAGACTGCTATCATGAAGGACAGAGCCTTCTGTCCGGAGAAGTTCATTAGGGAAGTCCACTAGAGAAGGACGTATACCAAATGTATTGTTGGCCCAGCAACACCATACCTGACTTTTAGTACAAATTTTTCAGAAATTGTGCACTAAAGTACACAAAGAGCACCTGAATGCTCTTGGGAATTGGTATTTTTGGTGCTCCTTCTACTAAACCATAATCCTATGTTGTAGCACCGTGCATGTCAATACTGTGCTCATTTTCCCTGCTGTTGGCAGAGCTTAGTTTGCAAAATTCTAAATCAGACCTCTTGGACAACAAAGGACTAGGGCCCCCAAAACAAAATATATATGGGCAGAAAGACTGGCAAATGGGAAGTAGATACAAGACACGGAAGACAAAGGCAGGTGTAACAAGGGTGGTGGTGGCAAGTTGCCCAAACTCTATCTTCACTCCGTGCATGGGGTGAGCAGGGAACAAGGCATGACTTACTATGAGCTCTGCTCTACAGCAAACTGAATCCAGCCTGAGTTCGGGCCACCCACCCAGTCTGTTCATGACCCTCCACCCCAACACATTCTTCTTTTTGAAGCAATGAAGAGAATAAGACTTGGTCAACATGCACGGTGAGATAAGACAGTCAGACAAGTGTATGTACCATCTCTAAGACTTTCCACATTGATTCCTTAATAAGTCATAAAAAGCAATGGGATAGAAAATGAATAGAAATCTTGGTACTCTGCATTAAGCCACTAACTACAATTTCTTCTCATCTCATGCTTTAGAAGTTCAGTCAATCCCTGCAGAGGGAAGCAATGATAATTTTCTGGCTGGGCACGGACATTGTCAGCAAGTTTTTGTTGATTTTTTTCCTCTAAATCACACACTGGATGAGACGAGTAAGTACTTTGAAGAAGTACTACTAACCTTTGTTAGGTGTGCTCTTGATATGTCTTGCTCATATGACTGGAGTATACTATTAAGCAAGATCTGAGACTTGGAGAAAACATTTTTAAATACACATCTAACCAAATATTTTGGGTACACTATTTCAGTGTATGGTATTATTATTTTTATTTTTGGCTTAGTAGGTAGGCATTTCTATGAAGCTAAATGGCCAATAAGGTGCAGAGATACAAATTGTGTATTTAATGGTCCATTTGTTCTTTAAATCTTTGAAATGAGAAGTGTGTAGTTCTGGAAGTGCTCTCTTTGAAATCAATAGGCTACTTGAAGCATTAAGAGCCACTCAACATGGGGAAGTATGACCACATGTCCTGTCATATATTTCAAAAGAAAATGTAGTAGCTGCAGATTTTAAACAGGCTAACACTAGGTATCCTGGAGGTAGCTCGAACTAGTAGAAAACGTATCTGATGACTCAGCTTAATAGCTGTTTAATTGACTAAATTATGTGACTATAAATTTTCTTTCGTGCATCAAATTATCCCTACTAGTTCTAGCTGCATTATAATACACTTCTCATAAAGTTGATGTATTTGTCATTTAGGTGCCTGGGACATCCACTTGCAAAGAAATTACAGGTTAATTCAGATCATATAAAGCAATGTCATAGCAAGAGATTTCCAACTAATTACTGTTTTTACATCAGAAGCAATATCTCCTGTGACAATTCACTCTTGTAGTAAAAGATGAGCTGATTTTAAAAAAAAAAGTTGAAGTACATTTGACAACAAGAATACCTACCTACACAATGATATGATGCGTGCAGCTAGTAATGTATAATTACTTGAAAGTGTTAAAGTATACTTGATGGGGTTCACATTTAGGTGTGACAAATCCTTTTAAAAATACTTCACTGGATATAAAAATACTTATAAAGTATTTTTTTATCCTCTGAAGTACCACTCACTAGAGCAGTTCCGGAGCTGAACGTAATTCTGACAGGTATTTTCATCAGCAAAGCATTCAATGAAAAAGAGGGCTACACAAAAAAGCAAGTTTAAGGTCCTCTGGCCTTTGGAGTGCAGAACTCTGTACGTATACATCACTTTCTTGTTCAGTGATAATCACACTAACTCAGTTAAAATCTGTGTCTTTTCTTGCTAAAATTTCATTTGCCTTTCCACAGCCTGAGAAGTACTTTTAGCAATGCATTAGAGCACTTTCTGAACAACTGGCTGAAGGACCCTTTTATCCTTTAACTTAACTGTAACAAAGATGCCATTCCATATTTAATAAACATTCACCAACTGTCAAATTAATGGATGAGTGTGTGAAGTGTATATATACGTATATATATAAAAGGGATCATTTTTGTTGCCTCAGTTACACAAATTAATATAAGATGTGAATATAGCTTTTTCCTATTATTCTACATCATAAGGACAAAAATAAATTTACAAAATTTTCAATTCTGAGAGTTGCTTAGAAAATAACTATCTCTTTTCAGCCAGTTTCAGCCTTACTTCTGGCATGTAATTCATTTCTATAGTTTACTGTGATGGTGGATGCCAACCAGAAACCGGTATCTGCCATTGCAACTATTTTTTTAATTTCCCTCTGTTTTTTCCCAAAACTCTGTAAAAGACATAAGTATGAGATGCCCTTCACAACTTATCGCCGGTAAAGGGTAAAAAAAGGGCACAAACAATTTCAGAATAACATCAAAGAAGAAAATGATGTAATTGCCTGTAAAAAAAATATACTTAATTTGCACCAATTTTAAAAGTACAGCTGCTTTCATTTTTGCTTCACTTGAATCTCTGTATATAAACTCTGACTATCATTATTACTTTTTGTTAGCTTTCTAAAGTACTCTGAGATTTTGTAAAATTTAATGTGGAAAATAAACCAGTAAATTTTCATTAAAAACTAAGAGAAAAAAGTGTACTTTGGAGAAATAATGTAAAAGTAGAAATGCTTACCTTTGCGTTTGGGTGGCATAACTGTTATCATACGCCTCATAGCTTGGATCATCATATTCACCCCCATATCCATCATCGTATCCCTAAGGGGAAAACAGAACACCAGAGCTTAGAAGAGTGATAAATCAAAGCATATTACCAAGCTGTAAAAATAAATTGCATCAACACATGCATGGCATGTTTGCCCACGATAATGTGAAACACGCAGCGATGGAAGAGAATTGTGAATCGTGAAGAACAACCTGTACATTGCAAGAGTAAAGAAGTCAGTCACTCATTTAAGAACTCAGCTTATCCACTGATAAACTGTGGCGCATTGTCCAAGCCATAGTGCTTCAGTGGGATCTGTGTAGAATGTGTTGACTGATAATAAAACCAACAATTTCCTAGCAGTTTGTTACATAAATGGTTCCATAAATACCTACAGGTGAAATGAACAAATGGGAAGTCAAATATATTGACTGCTCTACACTACTAAGAAGGGTGTTGCGATAAAATATTAATATTCAGTATATTAAAAAACGCAAAACAACAAACAAACCAAAACAGAAAAAAACCCCCATAACACCCTATAAGAAACAGTATTTGTCAAGCAAGTGATTTTTAAAAATATCAAGCATATGATTTTTATAAATAATGCTGAGTAAGCCCCATTACTTTCACTGAGCATCCTACTCTTTTTAAAGGCATGTTTTTCTGTGACAAATTAACCAACACTTTAGTACAGGTTCCTCCCATCTACCTTAAGGTCCTCACTGAAGGGCTCAGACAGATGCTCAGTTTGCCTAAGCTAGAGAGACACAAGTGACTTCAGAAGGTGGTTCAGCTCATCTAACGCCTGAACTTTCCACTGAGGGAGCCATGGGTGATTGCGATCCATTGTAGCTGTCTCTGAATCAAAGAACGCTCAGGAACCACACAATAAATAAATAAAGATATAATCCAAGGGATGAATTTTGATATGCTCTTTTCATATGACAGGACACCAGAGTAGGTAAGAAATGGTGTATGGAAACTACTTTTTTTTTTTTCTCTATGATTTTTGGTAGAGAATATTTTTACTTAAATTGGAACAAAACATTTTATTGTCACAAGAAAACCTTACTGTTAAGGGAAATGCTAAAGGAAATAGGAGACTTAAAAATCTGACTCAGCATTAATTACAGCAAAAGGCAATTTCTTCTCCCCACAAGTTATGCAAAATTTAGTCAGGTTAAGGGGAGAAGGGACAGCATGAGGCAGCTCTGAAATAACAGCAGTCCAATAAACAATCAGTCTAGTACACTACCATAACCACCCAAAGTACAGTGTTAGTTTGGTACTTCATTATTTCTGCTAATTAAACTCCCAGCGGTATTGAACAAGACTTCACTGGCACTCCTAAATTCAAGAAAACATTCTATGGAGGAAGCATTCAGTTCTGTCTCCTTAGGTCAAGCATATTAAATTTGCCTGGTCCTCTGGGCTACCCAGCAGCGAGGGTAAGTGCGGATTCCAGGTGGGAGATTGCATCCCTCCGGTGCTGTAAGTCCCGAAGAAAGGACAGGACTCTGGTCGGTGACTTCACTTCTCAGACTGTGTCAGCTGTAGTAAGGGAAACCCTTTCTGGGCAGAAGGGAGTGTCCATTTTGGAACTGGGAATGGCCTCTCCCAGAATCTGAAGTCCACACAAACCCCATCATCTTCCATTTTGGGTGGTAGCGCACCGTTCTGACTTGTCTTCATTAGTATAAACTCATAGCAAAAAGTACAGCTAAAAACATATCCCTGCAGATGACAGTGATATATTTAACATTATATAGCTAAATATACAATCTTGCTTTGGGGGACAGGATAAGAGAAACAATGCACCCCACGAGACATATGTTAGTCACATTGATTAGTATGCTACTGGGTGGATCCTGCTACTGCGAAGATGAGGGTGATGGGAGTTCCTATACAAAGCTGAATAGCTAGAGGACAGACATTTCAGCCTGATTACCCACCATCTGAGAGAACAGGAAAGGCAACAATTACAAATTAGCTCTCTCAGTTTCTTGACGCCTGAGGTGGATCAACATTCAGCATCAGCAGGGCAGAGAACACTTGTTAATATTTGACACCTCTGTGGGTTCACGTTACAGATTTTAACAGCCTCCCTAAAGGCTCAGAGCAGGTCAATACAGTGCAAATGGTTCAAGTTGAATGGTTGGAAAACAAAGTAAAAAAGCACAACGTACCTTTAATAAAGAAAAATTATTTTGTGGATAATGTTCTTTTGTTTCTGTCAACCTGTATGAAAATTATTTTCTAATCCTACAGGTGAAGTCTTTGTGTAAGACACATACCAGCATTTATTGAAAGTTTAATATGATGTATTGTACCCAGATACTCACCACACCTTTAGGCATCTAGAACTGAGACCCAAAATAGCTCCTTTCACATCCTTGAAGTGTCTTAAGCTCACTGAGCAGTTTTCTCCTCTTTAACCTTCAGCTCCCCAGAACCTACGACTTTGATGTTTGAAAATATTTCTTGGATAGATAGGCACTTTGAGAGATGAAACACCCAGCTCCCACCTAGACCCTGTTGAGTCTGAGGGTGTCCAAATTCACATATTCTGCTCTGTGAGTGACGAGGATGGTGATACAAAAGCAGCTCTGTATAAATCCAGAGACCAGAACCCGGGATCCCCTCCCTAAATGTAGTGTAATTTTTTACTCAGCACTAGACTCAGCACGTCATGCACTTTCTAGGTCTATTAGTGCTTCTACAAAAACAAACAAACCAACTTTTCCTGTGTAGAAGTCTTTTTGTCCCACGGTAACTGCCACAATCATTCAGAAGAAAAAGCCTACTGCAATGAACTGGAAAATATTCAGTGGGGAACTATAGAAAAGTCAAACTGATAGACATTTCTATAGACAAAATAAACATTGAGACAGGCTACCTTTATCTCAGGTATTTCTTAAAAAAACAACTTTCCAAAACATAAAAAAACCTGCAACAAAACCTCTTTACTTTGTTTCAAGGGAAAGGACAGCAAGTCTTCCAAAGACTAGGATTTCCTCTAGCCCTAAAATGATACATTTTGGATGGGAGATAAAAGAACAGAAACACACATTTGAAGCTGCAGTGGCACTATGAATGTTTATTAATGATTATGGATGATTTCGAGAAGTTTTGGTATTGTTTATAGAGTTGAAAAATAATAATAAAAAAAGCTGAAAAGTTAAGTAAAAATTTAAAATAGAACTCAATTTAAAAAAAAGGACTGATTTGAAAATGAGCTTGTTTAAGTATTTACTAGTCTCTCCCCACAAAGGGAAGACTGGAAAAACTCTTAGGAGAATCTCACAACAGCATCTGAAATTAGCAATTGGAAGAGTTCAGAAGGAAATACTCCCTACTCTACTACTGATAATGAATATTATAGTCAGGGGAAAAAGGGATGTAGAAGCAAAAAGGGGCATAATTAGAAAAAGGCTTATATTCTACTACCTAAGAAAAAGTAAAGTACCAATTTGATTTGACACTCAAGAGACTACTGAGTAGAATTTATTTTATTTATTTAGATTTACTCAAATGCTCTTCCATTTTCAGATGCCAAAAAAGATATTAGAAATACAAATGAAATTTTAAGTATCATTAGTTAGAAGGGTATCATAACATAACACAATCAGATCTCTCTAAACATGAATTTCCTTCTTAGTGTTAAGACCCTGTTTCAAACAATAACAGCCCGCACTCAAATGCACCAAGTTTAAATCACCTCTTCTCTGAATAGCCTTAGAAAATAGAATTTTCACAGCATGCTCTGAAAAATGGCAGGTTTCAACTCTGTGAAAGCAAGAAGGAAAATAAATCTAAGACTTCTAATGAAAACTGCCCTACTCACAATATTTTATGCATGTCCTCGTAATACATGATAAAATACATTGTAAGAGAGTTGAAACCGATTTGTTTTTTACAGAAAATAGCCCAACTCTTTCTAAAGTAGCAAACTGCAAAATATCTAGACTTTAAAAAAGAAAAAAACAAAACACAAACAACAGTAAGTCAAAATAAAGCAAGTTATGCAATTTAGTATTTTAGTTGGCAAACTCGTGAACATGAAAAATACCTGCAGCCAGAGAACCAGAATAGCCCTTCTCATTAGCTGCATCCAGCAGTACACGAAACTTTGTCCTGTACCTCAGAGAAGGTGAAGATATAAATATCCCCCCTCTAGTTGTAACTCTTAAGTAAAAGCAGTTAAGAGACCTTTGCACAGTTTTCACTCTTTCCTTTGCCTTGCTTCTATGTTGCTGTCTCACTCTCTTTTCCGCGGTGACTTGGCCACATCTGTGCTTTCTCACACATCCGCATCACCTTAGCTTAGAAAGCGAAAAGCCAGTCGTCTACCACAAAGCTAGCAGTAGATTCCCATAAGACTCACAGAGTAGAGATAAAATATATTTAGAGGATAATTCATACTACTGACACGTATTTCAAAACAATTTGAATTGCTCTTTAAATGAGAACTTTCTTTCCAATGACTATAAAGGGAGCCCAGGACAGATGTGTTAGATTTAGATAACTGATCTTAAGGTAAGCAAGCTAGTTTGTAATTTGAAGGAATTTATTGCTCATATTGAGAACAGTCCTAAGGGAAGGAATTTGGAGGCGCTGGTTGATAAGGAGGTCAACGTGAGCTGGCAATGCGTGCTTGGAGCCAGAAAGCCAAACCCATCCTGGGCTGCATCAAAAGCAGCATGGCCAGCAGGGTGAGGGAGGGGATTCTGCCCCACCCTTCCATCCTTGCAAGACCTCACCTGGAGTACGGCATCTCGTTCTGGGGTCCCAAACATAAGAAGGACATGGACCTGTTGGAATGAGTCCAGAGGAGGCCACCAAGATGATCAGAGGGCTGGAGCCCTTCTGCTATGAAGACAGGCTGAAAGAGCTGGGGTTGTTAATCCTGGAGAAGAGAAGGCTCTGGGAAGACCTTAGAGCACCTTCCAGTACCTTAAAGGGGCCCCCAATAAAGCTGGAGAGGGACTTTTTACAAGGACATCTAAGCGACAGGTCAAGGGAGCATGGCATATTAAGCAGTTGGTAAGGCTCTAGTTGCCCAGAGAAGCTGTGGATGTCCCATCCCTGGAAATGTTCAAGGTCCAGTTGGATGGCTCTGAGCAACGTGGTCTAGTGGGAGGAACCCCTGCTTGTGGCAGGGGGTTTGGAACTAGATGATGTTTAAGGGCCCTTCCAACCTAAACCATTCTGTGATTCTATGATTCTAAGGTAGGGGGCAGCTCTAAGTAGATGTAGAGGAAGACATTTCAGTGTATTCATTTTATATAATTTAGAAAAATAGCAATTTTATTCTACCAATTACAAAGAGGCATAAAAATAGTAATTACTTTATATTTGGATTGTTCTGTGTTGAAAACCTGTAGTTAGAACAGATGAATCTCACTGAAGTACCTGGGAAGTTAGTCTGCTGCGGAGCAAGGATTCCCAAAATTGTAATTTATATTTAGAAACTGAAATTCTGACTAAATTATTCCATAAGTACATACACCTGTTATTATAGTTGGCCATGGATTCTTCAGCTATACCTCCAGAGTCAGAAAAATGAAAAACTAGGTAGTAGAAGAAGAAGAACTTGAAAATAAGTAGTGGCACAATATCCATCAAAATTATAATTAGCAGTAATAATAAAAAAAAATAATGCTGAAATTAAAATGGGACCAATTGAAAAATCACAGCTCTGTATTAAGGACTTCATAAATGCAATGTACAAACTAGAGTCTACAGAGATGAGACAACCCAGAGTAGACAGGCTCGCTAGAACCAATGAAGTTGTCTCAACACACTTGACCTCTTAAAAAGATCAGTCTTCTTCACACCAGAAATGGGAAGCACCTTTGAAAAAGAATGGTAAAACATAAAGAGGGGGAAAATTTACATATGCTCATAGAAATGTAATTAATCAGTATAATCACTTTCATGGCAATTTTACAAATTGAAAGCAGAGAACAGTCATGTCCTCAAATTTCAATGGTTTAAATAAATCTCATGCTGAACAATTAAGGCAGTAAGAATGCGTGAAACTGAACAAGTTTACTACCCAGATAAAGATAGGACAGAGGACATGAAAGCAAATAGCTGTGCAGTGCCAAAGCAGGCACAGTAAACCAGAATCTCAAATACTTTCAAAAAATTGCTGTGTGCTCTCCTAAATGGAGGCTTAATTTATTTTCTTTCCTATTTTTTTCATATTTTTTCAACTAATGGCAAAATGAATGAGTAACACTTAAAATACATTTTGATGCACTGAAAATGAGAACAGAATGAAAATGTAAAAGAAAATCCAACAGAAAAGAGACTTTTCTTACTCCTTCCATATTTGCAAGACCAGAGTACAGCACAATTTCCTGCTGCAATTATTATACTCCAGCATTCACCTGATGAACATCTTTCTTCAAATCCTTCTGTTTGGTCTCTTGCGCTCATGAAGTCACATTAAAACTTCTAATCCACATGTCAAAGCTCTGTACAATCAACTGCTGCTTACATCCATTTAACTTCTTGCGCTTTCCCCTAACTTTGCTATCACTGACTGAAACCCTTTCCTCTCCCATGTACTTGTGATGCTTTTCATATTGCCTCTCCCTATGGAATGGCATCCTAACCAGTGCAACAATCCTTTACTCAGTTCTCTCTCCACAGGAATGTCTTGCAGAAACATCTTTCTTCCAGTATCAATAAAATGACCTACTTTAGTTATAAGCAGCCAGTGAAGATGAAAATAATCCAATGTTATCTTCTTTGTGTATCTGCAGTAAGATGCATTTTTGCATTTGTCTATGAGATTCCTGAAGAAAGGGTTTTTTAATTAGTATTTTTACTGATGATGTGTACTGTTTTACATAGTACTTGGGTGATAATATATTACAGTAGCAAGCTGCACTGGTGACATTCTATCACATAAATGTCATTTAAATGAAAGGGGTTTTTTTTCTGTGAACTGAAATGAATAGAGTAGAAAGCAGCCTTCAGCTGCCAAGGGAGGATGGGCTGCAATGCACCCACTACTGGTTTTAATATCTTTACCATATCTAATATTTCTCTTTACCAAATTTCCATCAAAGCAGATGGTGAACCTCTTGTGCACCCTGATGCTCCTCCAGCTGTAGATAGAGAGCAGTAGATGGAGCTGGCATAAGATCTGTCCACGGAGCAGTAAGATTTAGCGAAGCAGACACAGAAATAATTACAAGTATCTACTAAACAGTGGCAACTCTTCTGCCCAAGTTTAGTAACTTACTGATGGTTTAAAGCATCTCACTGTGCTTTGACTTGCTAGACACAATGTCCTATATGTTAAATAAACTCTGTAATAATCTAGGAAATTATATTTCCAGGCCTTGAATGGCTGGGAATTCCAAGAAATTTTTCTTTTTATTTTCAAGCCCTTGAAAACTGGATAGTCCATCTCAGAGCTTTTAAATGTTCAAGTAAATGTTGTGGTACTAGCCAAGACCAGAAATGCTTTCATAGGTGCTTTACAGCACCTTAAACTGCATTTAATTTTAAACCCAATTTCATTATGATGTATTATTAATGCTAGAAGTAGTCTAATACAACTTGGCCAAATGCAAGACACTGTGCTCTAGTAAACACATTCTCAAATTTTACAAGCTTCTCATGTCTCCAAATTTACAGAATTCCCTAAAGAAAAGACTTGTAGGAGTCATGATGATTAACAGCTATACAATTTTACTGCAGCACTGAAGAAAATAAGCACCACAAAAATAGCCTTATATTTTTTATGTCAAGAAAAGAAAATAAAATACATAGGTTAATTCTTTGCACAATCCTACTGTTTTTGATCCAGTTTTATCTTCTATTTAATATATTTAACCATTAAGGATTCAATGAATTAGTAATACATAACAGTTAACAAATCTTCAAGTGCTCAAAACCCAAGGCAAATAAAGATTTATTTATTTATTAATCCTGAAGCTGGTCTAGATGAATGTTCAGGCATTCTTAACGTTGGAATCTTTATATCCTAATATTTGGAAGACACCCCATAAATTTTTCATAAATTACAGCTCTTGCTTAATCAAATACCAAATGTCTAGATTGTTACATTTTGAGTTCATAACATATTTTCTGGAATCTAATTTTATAAAAAAAATTTCTATAAATAAATTTGGACAATGAATTTTAAATGGTCTTCTGTATGGGATTTATGAATTTTGCATAATTTTTGAGTCCATACATAAATATTTTAACTCTTCCATTAATTTTTCTTACCTTATGAAAGACCATACAGGAGTATTTAGAAGACATAACAATGCTACCTCTTATTTAGCACTGGTTCAAGACATACAGCTAAACAGTATTTCACCAGTACCACGATAACCTTTGATTATATTTTTTAAGCTGCAACCTGAATAATGTGATATATATATATATCTACGTTTGAATTGATTAAACTTTTCTTTGTATTCAGTTTTTAAATGCTGATGCAATGAAATTTACTATGGAAAAATAATTAGCATTTAAAAGTTATGAAAATCAGCCACTATAGAAACTAAACCTTAAGTCGATATCAGCTGCAGAACAGATGAACTCATTGTTTTTTCTGCTTATGACAATGATTAAGCTTATTATACAAGTGTTGCTTGCAGTGAATGCAACAATGTCTGCACTGCTGCTAATCACATTTGAACAAAAATGTTCCTGAAAATTCTTTTTGATCCTGTGTACTGTAAAGGAGTAAAATCCAAAGTACCTACTCACAGCATCTTCTTAACAGTAATATTTAATTTTCTAACAGATACTGTCTGATTGGGAAGTACAATTTAGCAAGGATTAAAGGTACTGCAGGCTTTTATTCTTGGATTTCAAAAATAAGTAAGAAGAGTGAACTCAATTAGCACAATCTTGTACAGGAATTATTCATAAAGGCCAGGTATAATTAAAAGAAAACATGCAGAATGTAATGGGACTTCTCATTTGTGAATATAATAACGAGCAAAACAGTAAAGAGAAATTATTACTTATCGCCATATTTAAAGATAGTCTTTAAATTGTTATTCCCTTAAGTTTGAGCATGCAATTAGAGAAATTTGGGATGGAAAAGAACAGATCATATATTAGAAACTCCTGTCAAATGTGATTGCTCCTTTCAGCACATTTTTTAGTGCTTTCTCTAATCAAATGCTAAATATTGCCAGGAAGAGGGATTCCACCATTTCTCTTGGGAGACTGTCTGACAGCCTAATAGATCTTTGTGTCAGACACCTCTGCTAACTTTATCCCGTATGACTAAATATATCCCACCGTACCAGTGAAATGCATTCTCACAACTCGGTCTTCTCAGTGTTCCCCAATGTCTGTGTTATAGCCTTTCATTTTCTTTTACAAATTACACAAATATAAAGATTCAAAATCAATGCAACCCTGGCACAGACAGAGATATACTGATCAGCAGACAGCACAGCAAACAGTGAGGACCCCCAAATCTTCACAAAAACCTCATACAGATCCTTGCCTTCACAAATAGGGTCCAGGAAATGGCTGTGCTGCAAAAGATATCTGGTTGTCTATGGCTCTAGTGGATCGAGACTGTTAAATACTACTACTAGTATCCTAAAGTGAAAGCCTTCTAAAGGAAGTGTCTGTCAGTGGTGATAGATAAACTGCCTAAATTAAATCCTTAAAGTCTGATGGATTTTATTGCATTAAAATCCACCCAGAAAGTCATAGCAAGTCTGTATGGATATCAGAATATGATTTTCAAAGCAACTCATTCGACTTACTCTGCAAGCCTTTGTGCTGTGCACCAGCTCAAATTCGCATTTTTTTTTTTTTTTTTAGGTGATGGAAGTGGTACAGATATGGATCAAACAAAATCCCTGTCAAATAGAGAATAAAAATCCTGTTACTGTGTATGGCATATTCCAAGACTCTGGTGCAGCCTGGCTCTCATGTAAACAAGGATGTGTTGGGATCCCAGACTGAAGAAAGAAGGAATTGTAATAGTTTCCCCTGTTAAATGCTACACTCTTTCTGCCATGCATTGGTAATGGCTTTGGTTGAGCTTACTCTTTACCTGCCCCCAATTATTCATGGTTGAAAACTCAGAAAACTGACCGGCTACTTCATCTACGAACTGAGTTAAGTGTCTTAAAGGTATAGAAACAGGTAAAACTGACAAACTGAAAAAACACTTAGTAGTATCTCTATGCTATTTCTTTTAATGCTTGCCAAGGAATAAAAAGACAGAAAAAGCAAAAGAAAAGGTAAAAAAGGCCAAAGCTCTGCTCATTGCAAGACTATTCTTCTCAGAAGAGTAATTCTGACATTTCCTGGTGTCAACAAACTAAGGACAAAAAAGGATTAGAAATTTTGATGGACTGCCAATCAGAACAGTACTGATTTTCATTTATCATATACACGTAGAAGTTCACATCTAATAATGCCTCTTCTTTTCTAAGCACTGTGGTGGAGACACCAGAAGCAGAGTTCAACAGCCTTCTTAAGCATGCTGAGGGCTGGATTCCCAAAGTGTACAGATCATCCTGGGCCATGACTGCTCCAGCTGCTGGGCAGTCTACTCATGGTGTCCAAAAACGTAACAGAAAAAGCAACTTCTGGTTCCTCTGTTTTAACAACTACATTAGGTAAAGAATGACAGGCAGACTACCTGCTAAAAGAAAAAATTCTTGGAAGAGATTTTTCTCTGGCCATTGATGTGGAGGCACAATATAAACTGCAGTGAACATTTGTGTGATGTACCTGAAATCTTGTGTAGTTGCTGTTTTTTGAATGAATAAATTTTACTATTAGTCCTTAGATTTTCTCAATAAGATCAGAACCCTTTTAGCTCCATATTCAGAACTGAAAATAATTTTGTGCCATTTTGGCTCTTTGACTATTTAAATTTTAAAGCCTGCATATCAAGTCAATTTGTATTACTCTTACAGTATTAACTGACATAATCTTATTTTTATTGTTTATTTTTATAATTTTCAGCTTTCTTTATATTTAATTTTATTTTTCTATGGGGGTATTTTTATTGTATGAAATATAGATTGTGATATATCATAATCAATTCCATTTCAGAAAGAGAAAGTAGGGAAGTGGGATGAAAAGAGTTTGTAAATTGCTATTTCCTTTTAAACATTGTTTCAGCACTTTACACACTCATCTTTATCTTGTTTGCTATGATAATACCTTGCCCTGGATAAGATAAAGATCTACTTGTGTCTCAGATCTTCTTTTTTTTAAAGAGCAACAGTGTTAAAAGGAATTTTAAAATTGAATTCTTTGAAATTTATATCAGGTTTTAGACAGCAAGCTGAAAAGGCCACTACGTCTGTTTTAGAAATACTGAAGGAAAGACCGTTCACAGCTAAATAACAAAGAGGATGCGTCAACACTTACTGTAGCAGAAAAGAAGAAGCACATGGATACATTTTTTTACTATCAGTTCAGAGAAGATGCCAGCTAACTCTCAGACTCTGCTTGAATATTAAAAGAAATCAGGAGAAGGTTATTCTCACCTTCATAGAATCACTGAGGTTGGAGAAGACCTCCAAGATCACTGACTCCAACCTTTGACTAAACATCACTATGTCAATTAAACCATAGCACTAAATGCCATGTCCAGTCATTCCTTGAACACCACCAGAGATGGTGACTCCACTGCTTCCCTGGGTACTCCATTCCAATGCTTGATAACCCTTTCAGTGAATAATTTCTTCCTAATGTCCAACCTGAGCCTCCTCTGGCACAGCTTGAGGCCATTTCCTCTTGTCCTGTCGCTGGCTGCCTGGGAGAAGAAACTGGCTCCCATCTGGCTACAGCCTCCTTTCAGGCAGTTGTAGAGACGTCTCCCCCGAGCCTCCTTTCCTGCAGGCTAAACACCCCCAGCTCCCTCAGCTGCTCCTCACAGGATCTTGTGCTCCAGATCCTCCAGCAGCTCCGTTGCCCTTCTCTGGACTCGCTCCAGCCCCTCAGTGTCTTTCTTGCACTGAGGGGCCCAGAACTGAAC
>VZRR01008435.1:0-67305 GCA_013398015.1 Oreocharis arfaki | reverse complement strand
TGATAAATGCATGCTGTCTAAGAACTAGAGAGGCAGAAAGGTCAAAGTGAGGGAGAAGAGGCTTACTTCATCTTTTAGGACCTCCCCCCATATATTAGACCACTGACCCAATTCAAAAGACAAACCACGCATGCTTAATTGCTTTTAGCTAATTATAATACGAAGCGGGGAATGGGAGGTGCTGATGTTATGCATATGCATTTTATGTTATGAATATTTAGAATTGTTGTAGATAAATGGACTTTGTATTGTTTTTTTGGGGCTCTGTGTTGTTAGGGAGCTATCCCGCGCAGCTGCCCGGTGCCGAAATAAACATACACTTTCTAACCCTGTTAGAGAGTCTTGTCCGTTTCAGTTGGGTATTGATATTAGATTAATACCCATATTTTGGTAAATCAGGTGCAATCATTTCCTTGATCCTGCTGGCCACACTATTGCTGATACAGGCCAGGATGCCACTGGCCTTCTTGGCCACCTGGGCACGTACTGCCTGCTGGCTCATGTTCAGCTGCTGTTGACCAGCACTCCCAGGTCCTTTTCCACCAGACAGCCTTCCAGCCACTCTGCCCCCAGCCTGTAGCTCTGCACAGGGTTGTTGTGAGCAGGACCACTGTTCCACAATGCCAGTATTATCTCCTCATTGGCATTGTCCTTGTTCTGTTAATGCACCGGAGAAAATAAAGACACTGATTTAGCTGTGATTGCAAGGGTCAATGACTCAGGAATCCACGTTAAAAGAAAATCTTCATGATTCACAGAGGCAGTGTCAGTGCTTTATATAGTGCTTCATAACAATATTTTATTGGGTTTTGAAACAGAAAATCCATGGGACAGAAGGTTGTGTTGGTTTTTCCCCCTAGCCAAGACTAAGGTCTAATCCAGTATTAAAATGTAGACATGATTACAAAAAACATCTAAACATTATTTAAAATTTCTAAATTAATTTTCCTTAATTAACTCTTCCCATTTTTTCAGTTTAATAAGATGTCTTTTGCATAAGTTCATAGAACTCAATTCTAAAAGCTAAAGATACTAAAACATAAAAGGAAATAAATCCATAAAAATATACTTCCTGACTGTAGCAAATTGCGCACTGAAGGGAGTATGGTTTGAAAGGAAACTGACTATCTTTGTCACCTGTGATTTTCTGTATTCAAATGTTATCATAAGAAACATCCAAATCAGGCTCATGAAAATATTTGACACCTCTGAGTCCCATCATTGTGAATCTGAAGAACTCTACTTGAGGGTGAAGTAGATTAGCAAAACCACAGCTGAAACTTCATTGACTTAAAATCTTTACCAGACTCTCAGTCTGTTCATCTATCTAAGAACCAAAAGGTGCTGATTTATCGATGATGTTGATTTCTCAAATGTATCTCTCTAAAAATAGAAAAAAATGAAACTCTCCTCCTAATTTCAGTATTTCTTTACATACCAGTAGCCAGTCAAGAACACAGATCTCAATGCGGTCTTCTGAATACTGACTTGCATATTTAGCATTAATATTAAAAGGAAACTAAGTCATTTGGGCTAGCAGTATTTATTCCCTTGGTAAAATGTTTGGAGGTGTGTCAGCAAAGTGACTGGTGAACTCCTGAGCATCGCCTTGAACATCTGGGGAGCCCAGAACCTGGGCTCAGAATTATAAAATGGAGGAAGGACACTTAGAGTACTTAAAGCATCACTGAAATAATACTAAATTATTAGTATGCAATTAAACATCAAGCATTGCATCACCGGCGTTTAAAAGACAGCCTTCAGCTTTTAAATTGTAGTCATCTTGCCAGCTGAAGAAGGCTGTATTTCAATTTTGACCTTGAGACAGACTGATGAATATATTTGCAGTCGGTACTGGAGTAAAAATCAGAGAAGCTAGAAAAACTGAAAACATCCCTTGTTGAAATTAGAAGCAACATTCTTCTTGTTGATTTTATCAACTATAGTGTCTAAGGATCAATAGGGTTCCTCTATTTCAAGATGTGGCTTGGAGAAGCTGAATGTATTTTAAATTTAAGTCCACTGGATAAGCAACAAAATTTTCTTCTTTGAAAGAGAAGTATCTCATCAGTGCCTGCTGGAGGCCAAAAGCACAGTTCAGTGGAATTTTCTAGTTTAAGACTAACTGATTTTGGTGTCAGTGTGAAAGCTAGGTACTTCACATCTGACCATAGGGCAGACACTGAGAGCTCAATTCAGCAGCTACACATAGTTATCTACTGTCATTTTAGACACATAAACATATCCCAACTTTTGCCTTATAGTCCAGCAAGGTAGAGGTTTTTCCTGGGCCTTATATAACATCAAGGATGCTCTGTGGCCATCTTGAAGAGATCAAGACTCCTACAGTGTCTTCAAATGACATTAGAACCTGTGTCCAGACAGCCCAACTGAACCTGAATTGAGAGACTTGCTTGGAGGTGAAAGGTGCAGCTACATTAGTGTTTTGAGTTGGGGGCTGCCTTAAGCACTGATGCTCCAAAACTGAGGCTAACTACTGATATGTCTGAAGTCTCGAAGCATCTCAGACTTTGAGATTGATATTCCTAAAACTTTTCTTCTGGGCAGCCTTGCGGCTTCAATCTTGGCGGAATTGAACGGCTCAACAACTATATACCACTAACACCTATTTACTGTCCAATAAGTTCTCCATTTATCATCCAGGAGGGTTTTGAGCTAGTTGGCATGCTCCAAGAATAACTAATACATATATCTATGAGTCTGCCCAAAAACACAGCTGATACTCCTTGTTTCTTTCCAATAGAGCACAATACCACAATATTTGCATGGCGTACCAAAACTATCTGCTCTCTTCCATTGGCATTCTATAGGAAAGATAAAGCTCCTTAGTTTTCTAGCTGCAGAAGACTCAGGGCTGTAAATCGTAATCATCCCCAATGAACTTCATAAATATAAATAAATAGTTATACCTATTTCCTCATAACTGAGTAAAATTTAAGCATGTTATATGACGTTTCTATAATATTGCAACTGGAATGTTAAACTCAGTATTTTAATATGGAAAAAAAATTGAAATAACAATCTTTTAAGATTCTTGATTTCCATTCTCAAAAATTCTTTCAATCTCAGATGTAAATCTTGGTGTTTAAGTACGTCATATCTCTGTAAAAATTTTGCACATTTACAGATCATCTTCTAATTGTCTTTTGCATCATTAATTTCATAAGGAGAAAAAATATTTTGTATTTTGCTTCTGCTTTAACTTCCAATGAGAAAGCAAATGCAAAACTCACTGTATATTTCTGTTTCCCAAATCATTCTCTGCTTTTCATAGAAGCTACCATTGATCACAGAAATAACAAGTAGGAAAGAAAAATATTTTTCTGCATGACTAATCTGTCTCCAGATTATTCAATCCCTGTGGCAAAAACACCACTGATGCTTTTGTCTGTAAACTTTCATAAGTTACAATACATGAACAACAAGCTATCCACTGAGCTAAGAGCACTTCCTCCTTGAAACAGTGGGAAAACTCTCATGGACTTCAGTAGCATCAAAATTAAAAGAACAAATCTGGAAATTTTTTTCATTTTTAGATCTTTTGGATCATTTTGGAAATGTAACTGTAGGTATTAATATGGAAAGCAAAAAAAAAGTTATACTCTTGTTGTAATTATTTATAAGAAAAACCATCATATTAATAATGTAAATAGTTATACTGATTCTGTTTACTGTATTAAAGAATTCAACTTTCAAGCAAAGACTATGATATAAAACGTTATCACTATCCCTGTTATACAGATGCAGAAAACAGAATTTAGAAGTGTTAATGTAACTAACATGCACGAAACCAAAGTGAAAATCCATGTCAGAGCAATGAAAAAAACTCAGAGTTATTTGGATCACATCACCACTCTCCTAAGTGGTATGAGTCATTCCTTGCTCATATCAGCTTTAAAAGCAGATTAGATATTGATGCTATGGGAAAGGCTGTTCTACAAACCTTTTACAAATATCTTATCTAACAGTTTCACCAATTCGAACACTTTAAGATCCATGATTAGAAGTCCACAATAAGTGGTTTATGTCACCTTAGAACATGCAACATATTGTTGCAAAAAGATGTATTAAAATTTCTCTGAAATACATCTCTAAGTCAGTGAGCTTAAGGCTTTGTTCATGACAGCCTGCCCTCGTACAACTTTCCCATTATCTCATAACACTTGACGAATGCTCAGACTTATTCTTCAAGTTTTGAAGTTTTAAGCTAATCTGACTGACATAGTATTCTTTTGCTTTGTCAGAATATTTCCTTATCTGATTTCACTAACACACAAAAGGCATAGGCTGCCCTTCATTTTGTTGTTCACATATTTGTAATAATGCCACAACAAAAAAATGAATAAGATTGCAAGATGACAAAAAAAAAAGTTTGTATACTTAGTGATGCTCATCAGTGTGTCTGAGAGCTGACAGACCATCTCACAATAATTATTTGATGGAAAAGTTTAACCTCTCTGTTTGTGAGAAAATTATGGTTTAACTAAGTATGTCTGGTATTTAAAAATAGGTGTCTTTTTTCATTTTTATCTTTTGTTTTATAAAATTGTTTCATCCAAAGGGAGGGATAGTGAAGAGATCTCTACCAATACTGTGATTACTGTCCCTCTTTATCTCTATTTTATCTTTTAAATTAATCTCTCATCATATTATATTCTCTTCCATTACTGGATGGCTACAATCAGGATTGAGCAGGAGTGCCAACGTAGAATTTCACTGACTGAAAATTTCTTGCCCTAAATATTTACGTATACAGACACCTTAACACTACCTTTCAGAGGGAAGTCATTAAATTTGATCAGGAAATTCAAACATCCCCTCCTCTGAAACAGCCTGTGTGGAACTTTCTGCTTGTTTTAATGCTAACACTTGTTTTTGGTTAGTATTTTTAAAGTCATGATTATTTCCTAATACTTCATTTTAATTTAATTAAAATATTATTTCTTTTTTTGAGTCTTGTTTCTTTCTTTATATTTTTCTGTGTGCATATTTTAGACTAACTTCTTCTATACTCCTATGTTTTTCTACCTATAAAACACTATCAAGAGAATTTGTAGACCTTAGAATGTCTGTTCAACCATTCCTGGTGGATGCTGACATAAAATCAAACAAGCAAGGGAAAGAAAATAAGATAAAAAGCAGAACTTCTTCAAAATTTACCAAAAGATGAAATAAAGTAATACTTTTATTTTGATTTAATCACAACACATTTCACAATTAAAAAAAAAGGTTTTCTGTCCAGTTTTCCTTTCAAATTTTCCTTTCAGAAAAGTGAAACCTCTCCCTTGAAATTGAGATCCTTCTGTGAAGACATATGACTGAAAGCTGGTCCTTCTGAAGAACTGCTGCTAGACAGGTATGCATAAAAGTTAGAAAAAGCTTCAAGGACATTTCTTTATTTACAAAATTAATTTAGTACCTGCACTGACTAATATCTGTCAGTCAAACTTCTTTCTGGCCAACTCAAAGGAACCACGACCATTCCATTTTTCTGGTCATAATAACAATCAAATAATTTTAAAGCAATGTGGACTCCTAAGGTAATGCAGGCTCCACAGTGAATAAATACATTAAAAAAATAATTCACCTTAGAGATGTGATAGTAAAGCGAAGAAGTAAAGATGATATTCATTGTTTCTTTACCAGGCATATCAAAATTAAGCTCTCATATATCAAACTCTCTAAGTCTTGGAGGAGACATGGCTAGAGACTCCCTCTTGGAAGGAAGTGCTCTGTGCTGGAGGAGGAACACCTCTGATGGGACTGTGGGAGCAGGAAATCCACCCTGGGGCTGGGACCCCCTGAGGGACTGAGGGCAACCCACATTAAGGCAGAAGAGAACAAAAAACAAGGAGCACCAAAGAAAAACAAGCAATAAGGACTGAAGAGCAGAAAGAAACTACCACTTCCTTTGGGTTACACCAAAATCAACAAAGATTCCGCAACAAAGTCAGTCATCCTCACGAGAGAGGATCATCTTCAAGCTGCCACATGTCCTAAACTTACTTCTTCTTTATACTTCGCTGTTATGACTTCCTTTCTTCATCAAAGAGAACTTCGAACTTTTCTCTTTAGTCCTAAGCATCCTAGGGAGCCATTTAAAAATAAAACCTCCAAACAATAATTTTCCTAATCAATATTGGTAATCTGGGAAGATATTTCTTGTGTACATTACCTAAAGCAGATCAAGGTGAGAAAAAGAAACCCCAGTGCTAGATTCTAAATACAAGTTAGAATAAACAGAAACATACATTTAAACTAGAAAGCCATTGCTTTCAGGCATGTTCCAATAGAAACACAATGCAGCAGTTACCTATGCTACAGATGATCAGTGATCCTGTTCAAAAAATAAAGAATGTTGTTATCTCCCCTGCATTGTTTCAGCCATTGGATCCAAATCAGCCTTAAAGTACCACTTTTCCAGGTCAATAGGACATCAAAACCAAATTATTTTGTTACACAGTTGGCTTCTAAAAACTGAAATTATAACCTCTTGTTCTAGGTGCTAATTATTAGGATTTTTTTATCTCATTAATATTTTACTGTAATAAGCCATATGAATAACCAAGAATGAGATGCTTATCTTTATCACTACAAATTTAATTTAAGAGCTTCTGTGGTTCTGAGCAATAAGGTTGATGAAAGCTTAAAATACTGATTCACAGTTCAAGACATTTTAGTTGAAGAGATGAAGGGAACAGCCTGAGTCTGAATGAAGCAGAAGCCTGAAAGATTCAATTTATTAAGTAGAATCATAAAATCATTTAGATTGGAGAAGAACTTTAGGGTCATCATAAAACAAAAATTAAAAATACCTGAAAACAAGACGGAAAGTACAAAGTAATTTATAGCTTTTTATTCACGTAAATAGTGAAGCTGCTCTTAAGAAAATCAGGGGGAAAGCAAAATCTCACAAACAAACTAAAACCAAGGACTACATCTCTCCCCAAAGGCCTTAAATCTAGATTAGAAAAGCCATTTAGATACTAACACTACTGATCCATACTAAGCATTATGGAAACAAGGGGTGTTAGACATTCTAGTGTTTCTGTGTATGTCAGGCTTTACATTATCAAAAAATTTTAAAAATCAACACAAGAACTATTGTGAGAGAGCAGTCTGCTTGAGAAAAAAATACCCACAAAAGCAAACTAAGCCATGATATTCTGTGGTAGAGGTAACGGCCACCTAGAACACGTAACACTCTTTCAATATTCCTGTGTGCAAGCCGAGGTGCTGCAAAGGTGCACGGAGGTGGCACGTGCAATTCACGTTGCCATTTTGACAGAAGCTGCCACGTTCCATCGTGCTCTCAGGCAAAGCACAGAGAGGAAGCCCTTACTTGAATGTATCTTCGTGACTGCAATTTATTGTCATGGACTAAAATCACTGAGGCATGGCAGGTTTGGTTATACTGATTAGTGACTGTGTGACATCAATCTGTCCGCCAGACATCGTGGGCCACACCAAAGCTCCAGCTAGTCTAGTATGCTGCAAACAGTAGCAAATATTTTGATAAAAAGTTATAAATAGTATAGACAGAAGTACCATGTAGAATAAATAAGGAGTGACAGTCTCAGAGATACTTTGAGGATTAGTCTGTTGGCTTTTAAGCAACAGCAACTTAAGGACTTCCTATGTCAGTGGTTAGAACTGTTCATCATGGTGGACCTACCTTCCACAAATGTTTGCAATAATTTTGAAACTGATTTTAAGCTCATTTTAGCACCTGTAACATCCTGTGACACAGATTCCAGGAGTTATTTCCTGGGCGAAAATACACATATTTTTCAGTATTTTAATTGCATTTATACTGCTCCAGATATGGGTAAACTAAGGCATTAGTGCACACTTTGTTATCTTTCATTCAATAATCCAGCCCATAAGAAAACTATTCCTCATGTAACACGATGGCTTAATATCTTTAGTAGTCAACATTTTTTTTTAAGAACACAATCACAGCCTTCTCAGAAATGCGTGGACTAACTTTCATCCCATTTTTTTTCACTGCCTCTAGATAGGCTGCTCTGATTCTTTCTGAGCACCCCATGAATACATCTGTGTCCAAGCTTCTTCTTTGTGTGTTAGCTTCATCTGTTCCTTTTGTTCTTCAGATCTTCTACCAGTTTTCCAGTGGAAAATTTTCCAGTTTTAGTGACCTTTAGTTCTCCAGGTTACTCCAATTTTTTTTTTTTTGGATGAATTTTGTTTCTATAAAATGTATGTGTGTGCGTGTGTGTATCTGTCTGCCGTCTTTCATGTAAACAGGTGGATGCCCCTTTCCACTTCTGTATCTAATTTGTTTCTATAAAATGTGCTGCTTCCTGGGATTCAGCTGCTTTGCAGAAATGCCTGATAACTGCCATGAGGAAGTGTGTTGCAGAACAGAGTTGCTTTTAATTTACCTTTTGTTCATACAGAAAGTTAACAGGTAACAACATATCAGCGTCAATTTTTGAACTTTCAGACTTATTGTTAGCTACACTTAGAAGCTTGGCAAGCTTTTCTTTATGCTCTGCATCTTCACATGGCATCCTTCCTTCCTGGTCAGCATGGATCACAGCAATGTCTTAAAGCACAAAAGAAGGTATCCATGAATGTGCATGTTTGAATTATGGATGTCCAATTGTGAGATATTTCTGTAGTACCTTAAAACCATCCTTGTCTTCTTTCTTTAACTGCACCTTATATATTTTATGCAAATCCGATGTCCTCTTGTTTTCATGGATAGGAAGTCTGAGGTCTAATTAAGTCAAATCATCTTGCATAACAAAATGAGATAATTTTATATTAAGCTTCAGTGTATGTTTCTTCCCTGTTCTTAAATGATGCTTTTGTGAGCCACAAGAAATTTCTAACCACAGAAATCTTTTCTCTAGCCAGGGTAGCTTGATTAGTTCCCTGCTTGTACTGACAGTATATTTGTGCCTAACCTATGTGCAAGGGTTGAGGAAATTACCTGTGAAGCAGTCGTAAAAAACTCAGATGCAATAGCAAAACTTATTCCTGGGGGACAGCAGCCTTGCTATCTCCTCCTGACAGGCATGCTCATTACCCTGGCATGGAAGGAAGCAGGCTGGTTACTGATTCAGCTCCAGTTCTGCATTTTCCCCTAGAGTTGGCTCAATGGAAGTCAGACAGCTGACAATCTCAGCCAAGGAAAACTGCAGCACAGAAGACTGTAGCATTGCCTCAAGTCATTTGACTGTGCTTGCTGCCTCATAGTATTTCCCTCTCCAAGGTACACCTCACAAACTTCAGCTTCAGACAGGAGTAAAAAACAGATTGAACTTAAATGCACAAGTGTAACTTATGATCATAATTCATGAAACACATGGATACTGCAGCTTGTAAAGATGGCAAGTGAAGAAACTATAAATAAACTTCTGCCAGGAATGAGAAACATATTCTCTAATATGAAATGCAAAGAATATGGGAATATTTCTGTGTGCATAATATAGCCTCATTCCATTTGAATGGTGCTTCCTTGCCTATCAAGACCCAGAAGTGAGTGCCATTGCTACCAGATGATAAGCAGACAAGAAAGCATTTAAGATGAAAAAGATTAATCTAGCAGAAAAGTTCTAACCATAAGAACTTTCAAACTGAGTATGTCTGCTCCTTGAATCCTGTCTTCAGCTCTCAGGCCCTCAGTTCAGGAAAAACACTGAGGGGCTAGAGCCTGTCCAGAGAAGAGCAATGAAGCTGGTGAAGATTTTGGAGCATAAGTCTTACTGAAGGAGCTGGGGGTGTTTAGTCTGGAAAAGATGACGCTCAGCAGGGACGTTATTGTATTGCCTGAAAGGTGGCTGTGTCAAGGTGGGGGTTGGTGTCTTCTCCAAGGTAACACATAACTGGACAGGAGGAAATAGCCTCAATTTGTGCCAGGGGAAGTTTAGACTGGATATCAGAAGAAGTTTCTCTATAGAAGGGATTGTCAACCACTGGAACAGGCTGCTGACAGAAGTGGTTGAGTACCCACATAGATGCGGCACTTAGTGCTGGACTTAGCAGTACTGGGTTAATGGCTGGACTTGAGGGTCTTACAGGTATTTTCCAACCTAAATGATTCTGATGTAATCTGTGATCTACTAGAAGGGAGTCCAAATAATTTCATTATGTGAGGAAGGGTGCATTTTTTGCATAGGAAAATTCGAGAGAATTTCAGGCAGAGCTCTAGATAGAAAGACAAAATTGCAGAGTATCTGGAAAGAAGTCAGGATGGCATCTGCTAGTCTGTCACATATAAAATTTTCTCTTGCATTCAAGAAAAAAAAACCTGTTTTAGAAAAGGTTTCAATTGTTTGATTAGAAAAGCTAATCCTAAGAATAAAGCTATTTTTCCTGGCTTACCTATTTCTGCTTTTTTTTTTTCTTCAAATGGCCACAATTCACACTAATATATTCCTAAACGAAAGGTAAAAGTACATGGTGGTGCACAGGAAACAGGTCCTTTAATCAGAATCTGTGGTTCTGGCTGACCTAGTGAGGGCTTCTCTCTGTTCCTTTAGGCTTTCTTGAAGCACAGCACTACAGCAAGTGCTGGCACTAGAATTATGCCAAAAGGGAAGTGACAGGAAAACAGTCCATTAGTATCCTTTTTTATTGATCCTACGTCTGCTTTTTTATCTGTAACAAATGCTTTTTATTTACATTTTAAAATACAAACTAAAAAAAAAAAATCAATGTTTTCTCCAATTCTGTAAATGAGTCAAAACAAAAATTGATGAACACTGTAGAGAAATTAGCAGCACAAAGTCAGCAGAATCAAGGAAATTGTAACAGCAGCATCTTTTTGACTGAGGGTCGTAAGATCTAAAGATTACAGCAAAGGAGCTGTAAGATCTAAAGATTACAGCAAAGGAGCTAAACTAAGTTTACTGAATGCAAAAACAGATTACTCAATACACACATGCAAACAATGGCACTCATGAAGGTAATCCTTCCATTCTTGTCTTCACACCACCTTCTACATAGGCAAAACTTTGCATTTTTCTACTCAATGGTGCTGACTGTAACTCAGTCTTTCACCTCAATTTTACCTGTGTATTCAAAAAAATGATAACTAGGAAGATGAGAGGACATAAAAAATTTTATGAAAATCTTAGTTATTCCAGTCATTTATGTATCATTGGGTATACTCTAGACTAGTTTTATTAGGATTGTGCTTTGGGCAAAATTTCTCAAGCATATTTGACTACTAATTAACTTTGGTGGAGTAGAAAATGTGTATTTAAGAGGGGTAAAATTAGGTCCTCATGATCATGGAGAAAGTTAAAAGCTTCTGCTAAGTCAAACTGGATTGGAGTTCTACTGAAATTGTGGCAAGTATGTTTTTCAGATTAAGTAAATTTTTTATGACTGTAACATATTTAGTACACTGAATGACTGCTAAACTGGGGGCATACATCACAGTACAGGCAGGAAACCAGCACAACAGGAATCCTATACAAAGAAAACTGACTGCTTTCATATAATTTTTTGGTAGTTTTTTTTTTCCCCTTCCAAAAAGGAGACAAGTATGTCTTGCAGAAATATTGCTGAGGGAAAAGAAAATGGAAATTTATATTTTGCATAAAAATATAGTTAGGAAATTATTGAGTTTTAACTTTAGGATGAAAGCTTAGCTATCAGACAACAGCTAATCTATAATGCATAAACAAAACAGCTCACAAATTGCAAAACTATATCGTGAGGGAAAATTCTCTTAGATCTACATGACTGAACTTAGTTCAGACATGCTGCATTCCCTCGATACACAGAACTCACACTGATATCAACAGGAGGTTCACGGAGTCAGCAGGAGCACCACAGCTGAGTCAAGATTTCTTGTGGCCCAATTTAGGTTCTTCCAGCACTAATACATTATGTAAATTAGACGTAAAGAAGAGTGTCTCTGTGGTATTTGTAGATGTATATGAATCTGGGGAAAAAATCTGTGGAATGAAAAATTCTAATTTCCGGATTATAGGCACATATATAGCCTGACTTTTAATTAATTACACATTTTAATGCATTTAAGAAACAGCTTAAATTAAAAAATGTGTTTGAATATGAATCTCTGCTGTACATTTATGGAACAAAAAGAGATTTAGGGATTGAGAGCTTGGAAAAATGATAAGTTACTATGAGTAAGATAGAATGTGAATTGAAAGACAGCTGTTCCATAGCAGTTACCTATGGGCATATGCTCACCCTAAATTTAACGTTTCTAGCTATCAGAAAATTACAAAAACTTGAACATTGGAAGGCTGGATCTCAAGATTATCTAGTCCAACAGACAGTTTCCAAGAACCAGACTGGTTTTGAGTATTGCCAAGTACAGAGACTCCACAACCTTTCTGAGCAAGCTATTACACTGCTTAACTACCTCCACAGTTCAAGAAGTGTATTTTATTTAAGTGGAATTGCCTATATGTCAGGGTGCACTTACAGCCTTTACTGGCCCTGACCTGCTAACCTGGAAGCTCCATCCACACCCCTGTCCATAGGCCCAAGAACCCTGTTTCAGCTTGGCCTTCTTTCCCTGCCTCAGGGATGCCATTGGAGAGCCAGTCTCCAGTTGAGTCACAGCTGTGCTTGTTTGGGGCCATGGACCCTCTTGGTCTGGATCCCAAGTGGTCAGCTGGTTTCCCAGCTCAACCTCAGGCCTGCACTGTCACCATGGACTTGCCTGACAGTCACTGAGCTGTGTCTGACACTGTTCATCCCCACCAGACCTGATCATGTTCTGTGGATTGACTCCCTGGCTTGATCTCAGGTCTGTCTCTGCTACAAACTGACCTGATGATCCGGAGTCTTGATTGAACCTGGGCACCATCTCTGAGTTTACCTTGCTGGGACACTGTGGGACAGGGCTCTGGGTGCAGGGCCTCCACCCTCCTGGCCATGATACTGGCCTCAATTACGGGCCTCAAGACAGCCCTTGCTGTTTTTGACACTGTATCTCCACTGGCAGCTCTGTGCCCCTGGCAAAAATTCATGCCTTTCAACTTCTCTTTCTCAGGTATTTAAGCATTGATAAGATCTCTCTAGGTCTTGTCTCCTTGTTCTGCAGGCTGAACAGTACCCACCCACTCAGCCTCTCTTCATACGTACATCAGTGCTTCAGCACTTTAATCACCTTCATGGCCCTTTGCTGGACTCACTCCAATACATTCATCTCTCTCACACTGGGGAATCCAGACTGGGCCCGAGGACTCCAGGTGAGTCTCAGCAGTGCTGAGTAGAGGAACACCTTCCCTGACCCCTTGGCAGTGCTCTGCCTAATGCAGTCCAGGGTGCCACTGGCATTCTTTGTGAGGGCACATTGTTGGCTCATGGTCAACCTGGTGTTCACCAAGATCCCCAGGTCCTTTTTCCTGAAAAAGTTCAGACAGTCGGCCCCAGCTTGTCCTAATCTAACGTGAAATGGGAGCCTGACTTGAAATGTCAGCGTTGTCCTCTTCGGCAGCAAATTCTGATTTCAACTAAGCCACTGCTGGATTCTCCATCAATGATTTGTGTTGTTGGGTCCACATGAGGGTGGAAAACCTCACGTAGATTTACAGAATTGATGTACAGGCACCGTGAACTGGAGGTAGCAGAATACAGCTGGAAGGGGAGGGAAGTCAGGTCTCAGAGTGGGACTTGACATTCAGTTTGTAGAAATTTTGCCTTTGTGCTCAATTAAGTGATTAGCCATCTGCATAAAAATGAATTAATGAATGCTCAGGTAAGCCGGAAGACCATCAGAAGATAGAAGTGTAAGTAGTATATAACACACACACATTGTTTCTTTAGGTATCTATGCCCTCAGATATTTGTAGTTACTATACGGCACACTCAAATATCAAGTCCAGTTTGCGTTAAAGCTATAAATGTCACGCAGAAGACTGTTTGATGTAACTTAAGGAATCTTTCTTGATAATAGTGTTGAATTAGCTTTCTTGAGTAGCGATGCAAAGAACAAATTAAATTTCAATTCAGTCTCTGAAAAATCACTCTCACTTGATATCACGTCTGTTGAGGGAGCGCTCAGCTCAGTGGGCAGCTCATTCAAAGAGACTTTGTCCTCAAGTAGCTAATTTTCTCCTTATTTTTTGCTTGAAAATAATAATAATTATTTAATAGCTGATATTCAACCACCAATTAGTTTTAGCTTATATGCATTTGCTTTTCTTAAACATTTAACAATTTTCACGTGATATGCACACAGCTAGCAAACTCCTCACTCCCACTAAGCACATATAAGCTTAAAAAGGAAAAACAAAAAACTTCCAAAACCCAAACCAGAAATATACTAAAGAGAAGACAATGCCATAAGAAGGAAGCTTTTGTTAAAATACGCAACTCGTAACTTAGAAAATTGCAAGCTGTCTTAAATTCAATCTCAGCAGCATTTTAGGTCTGAGTTCTGGCTAGACTCAGTTTAATTACAATAAAATTCCACTTCAGCAGTCAGTTTCAGAAACACTATTGACCTAAGAAAAAGTGTAATCTTTCTTTTATGACAAAAACTATTTATTAATAAATATAAAGCTATATAACAAGTAGCAAAGGAGTCATCGCATGTGACCACGAAGATATGTGCTCATTAAATTTAAGAGGGAGCAGTGAAATAAAACAGTGAAATAAAAAATACAGTCTGGTCACTTCCTCAGTCTCTGAATTGTGTCCTTTTCCCATCCAGCATACTAGATCGATAACTAGAAGCTTTTATTCAATTAATTATATATATAGATATATATATTCTGCAGTGGTTATTTTCAAAATGTGGGCTTTTTGCTTTTTTAAAGTTCATGGTCACAATCCTACACACCCATTAGAAATTTATTTATCTACCACACTGTTACCTATGTACAGCTTGCTTTCTTATCAAACTGAGACATCGCTACATATTGCTAATCCTTACCTGGAACACATGACATCTTAATAATAGCATTAGTTTTCTGTTTAATATATAATACAAAAAAAAAATAAAAGAAATGCACTGAGTATTAACTCATGGAAGAGGGAAGTAATGTTGCATCTAACAAACCTTGTATTTAAGACATGGTTGGAAGATGATAATCAGCATTGATCCTGCAGAATTCTTACAACTCGTAGGTATTACTTGCTCAAGATCCTAGACCAGCTCTGAGAAGTAAAAATGCAAACAACAATGCAAACTAACATACGTTCAACCATTGACCTGACTGAAGTATCTTCTTCTTTCTCTTCAGCAGAGTAGATACACTTAGTAGAAAAGAGACAGCTATTTCTGATTTATATAGCTGACTCATAAGGAGTGAAGGAGTTTCATCAATTGCAGTTGATAGTGGTGCCACTGATTTGGGCAAATTGGATGCACAGGCTAATTTCCTCATTAACTGACTCAGCCAAATCTAAGGCTCATGAGAGAAGACTCATCAAAATACCTCTTGGAAGTGTAAATGAATTTTTGGTGAAGCTACTGACATTAAGATACTGTTATAGTTAGGAATTCATCAGACCACATCACTGCTTTGTTGGATCAAGGCAGAAAGGAATGCTACAGTATTCAAAATAAATTGGAGTCTTAATTTGTCAAATATCTGGTTAAAATAATTCATACCCCTGTGTCTGATTAGTGTATGCAAGCAACATATGACAATGATATATTTTTTATCCATCCAGCTCTAAAGGAAAAATACAATATACTGTATTTTCCACATAGTGATAATTGCAAGGATTGTAGGACTATAAGTAAAGACAGAGAACAGAAAATCAGGACATTGCTCCACTACAGATCACTGGCCTGAAAGATTTTGACAACATAGTAAGGAACACTTAGATTAAAATAAAGAGAAGTTAATTAAATATTATTATCAAGATTGAGGAAGGCTGCTTGGAAATACACAGCCTTATACTTCAAAAGTCAGAAGACATGGATGAAATTAGGGCTGTAGTATATGTGATGTTCTTTGTGTATCTTTGCAGTTTTTCTCTAGATCTTAGGAATGAAAACCCATTACCAGTCAATGCCCAATTGAGCAGTACACCTGTATAGACCAGGAACAGATCATCCTACACAGACATGGCAACTGTCAGGGCCACAAGCACGAGTTTGTGGAACAGACTGACTCCAAAGACTGTCACTCAGTATCAAATAAAGATGGAAATTGATGGAAAAAAAGGTTTGCTATGAACAGCAATGCTGAACTTTCTTAGAGACTTCCCAGAAGAGGTGGCAACAAAGTTCTTATATTGGAGTACCCTATCAAAAGTCTTCAAGAGTCGTTACAGAATGTTGTGGGCAAAAGCTTATTCATAACCACTAAACAAAGTATGGAAAAGGAGGAGGAAATGGTAATGTAATTTTTTCTTGTAGGGTGATTTTTTCCTTTATTTGGATTGTAGATTTTTCTTCACATCTTTTGATTCCATCACTGCTTTTACCTGCTTGATAATTCTGACATCTACACAATGACAGTCATGACACAGTGTTCTTTTAGATACAACATACATTCTAGAACTTCTTTTTTATTTTTTATAGCCTACAGAACTTACGAATAGAAAGTTTTGGCAACCCTTAGACTTCATCAGTCAGTCTATTCCTTTTTCTACCATGTAAGGCCAATCCACTGGCATGACTATTTTTGAATAATGATCACGGCAATCTTCTATGTCTGTCATCCATCTCCAGCCCCTCAGGAGGCTATGACCCATCTCTTTAGGCTCTTCTGTGTGGAGTACAACCTACCAGAATAATGTCATGGATTTGGGAGGAGGTCTGTCATGTAATATACCTCCAGATATCTCATTTTCAAGATACCACAAGTCACTTTTCTGATGCATTTGATGGTTTAATATCACTGCAATTTTTTTTCTGCAAGAGCTTCAAAACTACTTTATGCCATATTTTTAAGTTATGACCACTTAAAAGAAAAAAGAAGCACAGTTAGTTTTCATAGGCAAGGAAGGCATCAGAACTTTCAGAGGAAATTGTAAGCTACTACTCACCCAGATGTCAATTCAGTTCCCTGATCTTAAATCATCTCGCTAAGTCAGATTTCCTGAGAAAGGAAGAGCAACTGCCTCAGATCTCTCCCTGGCAGAGTAAGGAGATGACTCAGATACTGTACAGTATTTGCGTAGTGGCAAAACAGATTTTCTCATTGCTTTGAAAGCTGAGTTCTCTGTTTAGTAAGTCCAGTGGATAGTGCCAAGGATGCAGAACTTACATCCACTCTGAACTTTTGAAAGTCTTCTAATTAGGCAAAGGTTACTAGTTTATAGAAAAGTTATCGATGTGTTTTCCTAAGAGTTCGATGTTTAAAAAAATCTCATATATGACCACATCAGCATAAATTTTCTCAAACGCTCCACATCCTACGTAATTCTTCTGATTATTTCTGTCAACTTATCAACCTCCAGTGTGTGATATGGACATCTAAACAACCTCTTAGGGAATAGGGCTGGAATTTGTACTTCCTAGCATGTCCTTTGATTCAATTGAACTTTCTTTCTTTTTCCATTTATCTTAGGTGTGTCGAAAGATATGTTGCAGCTAAATGAAGCACAGACTATCCTAACTCTCTGAATACTCTTTGCCAAAATGGTAGCTAACACTAATGAAAGCAGAATCTTCTAGAGGCAAACCTCACAAGGGAATCTATTGATTTAATCGGCCAATGAACTGTCATGCATTTATAATGCAGGATTTTTGTGCATATTTCCATTAAGATTTGCACTCAGTCCTTGTAAAATTTTAATTGTAGTTTCATTTTCCTGTCCAGGGCTTTTATGAGCATTTTCTAGTAGAAATACTTCTGTGATGTTTCATATCACTTGAGTAATTTCTCAAGGAACATTTATTATATGTGAGCTATAGCAACTAGGCATTTACGAGACTTGCATATGACTCAGAACTTGGAAGTACAGTTTTGTCCTTGTTACATCCTAAGAAAAATCTATGAACTTTTAGCATTGCTTTCTTTAAATGTGTATGTTCTTTGATATTTTACACACAGTATGAGTGAAATATTCAGACTGATACAAAAAATAGGATAATAACATAAAATGCTGGCAGAACTCAGTTTTATAAAACGGAAGAATTATCCATTAAGACATTGCTAATATTTTCAAAATTTCAGATAATTTAGAATGGATTCTCCAATTTGCTTTACTGAAGACTGGAGCTGGAATTTGAAAAGCAGAAAAAAGAAAAATCCAGGTCAGACTCAACACCAACTCATGTGGCAATGCTTCAAAGAGGTCTTCTTGTACGTTTGTGGGGGCAAGAAGTCAAAACCCACAAATACGTGACTAATGTTTTCCAATCCTTATGGGTAGGCAGCAGTAAAAGAGGTGTGATAAATCAATAGAACAAATTGTCAGGCCAGTAATGGCTTGCATTGTGCTGCTTCTCATTAGATGCAGCAGCAATTGCAGAAAAGCTATTACAGCATTCAGTACTGCTAATGAGATGTACTACCACAATTAGTCTGCTGACAGAGAATACAGTCTGCAACTTGGTTACCCTAAAACATTTTTCCATGTAAGAAAATTTAGCAAAGACAAATTTCTGATAGCTACAAAACCTTGAAAACTTTGCTAAAATATTCGTTGCAGTCTGATATAAACATCACCTTTGAAATCTGGCTGTGTTTCAGACAAACCTGATCAGTAGTAAGATCCAAAGCCAGTGTTTTATTGATATTTAAGCCAATGCATTTGATAAGGCCCTTGATTATCTCCCTGAAACTCAATGTCAAGTTCAAGTGTTGGCTGGACAAAATACGAGGTTCTAAATATTTTTCTGAAAAACCAGAATGGAGTTTATTTGGCACATCACTGTTTAGACAGGTTTGAATCTCACAGCAGTTCCTAGTTTGAAGACTATGATCTATAACCTGGGTACAAATAATATGGGATAGAAAAAGGGTGATACTTCAGTTTTCTTTTTATATGGAATATGTTTAAGGAAATTTCAGGAAAATTAATTTGATGAAATTAATAATGCTTGTCTTAGTATACCTGCACCTTTAAAACATTTTGATTAAATAATAGTTTCCTACTCGTTTCAACTACTGTTTAGGAATGTTTGGACTCTGATCTCTAGGTGTGAGGTTAAAGCTTGATACACCTTTTTGGGGTATTTCTCCATAGAGAAATTCCAGTGTCTCTGTCCATATCTGAAGATTTCCAGCAGATTTACGAGCTTTTAAACACCGAATTACATTATTTTTTAATTTACACTGATTTCTTTTTCCATTCTGTCCTTTATTTTTTGACAGTCATTGCAGTAACATACAAGCTACACAACATTCTTACTCTGTTTTCCTATTTTTGCTGAAAACATCTGGGCCCCGAGGGCTCCTCCAGTCCTGACTCTCCCTGTTCAGCCCCCAGGGGCCACCGGCCCCTGTGCCAGCAGTGCTGCAGCAGAGCCAGCTCCCCACAACCCTGCCCCACCTGGCCCTGGGCCCTGCTGGACTCACCTCTGGGACTGCGTCCCAGCCTTGGGAGATGGGCAATGCCTAAGGGCTGGGGCTGCCCTAGTGCGTCCTGGCTTCCCTGCTCCTAGCTGGGGATGGAATGGGCCCTGGCTCCCAGGCCACCCCAGGGGAGCATGTGCTGCTGCTGGCCCCTCTCCTGCTCCCTGGGAGAAAGTATACTCTACTGTTCTACAGTCATTATTAATATGCCACCCTCTTTCTTTCTCCGCAATGTTAGCTTTTAAAAATACAAGAATAACTCCATCTCCTGTATTCAGCTGTTCAAGTTGTTCATGTCTACCACATGGATGTCTCAGTGCCTTCTCATGTAACTGCACTGGTGGATAAGTGTGTCAGCTCTTTGACAACCTTCCAGACAGATAAACCCAAACATCTACATCAGTGTTATTTTTCACAGGTGAGAAACTCGCATCCTCTGCCTCCTGTCCTTTCTTCCCGTGAGCTCACCCAGTCTCACCTACTGATCAGCGTCACCCCTCCTTGGCCATGGGGGTCTGGCTCACTGTCCAACTCTCCTTATGGAGACTGTTCCTGCTCCTCCCTGTTATCCTGTCTTCCATTACCAGCAACTGGTCCTTGTTTTCGGGCTTATCAGGAGACCCACCTAGATCATGCCACTTCTTTGTGCATCTTCACTACCTACTCCATCCTGCTGATCTGCTCCCGCCCTGGCTGGCTTGGCAGCTGTTTGTTCACCAAATTTTCCTACCCTCACTCCTAAACAAAACCACATGGTCCACAGAGCTTTTTCCTCGAGTCACCCTTGCACTACACTCCAAACACTGCAGAGCATTCTTTACTCCTTTGATTCAATCCAAACTGAAGAGTCTTAAAAATCAAATACTTCTTCTGAATGCAAGTTTGAATATGTTTTAAGAAAAAATTTAATGCAAGGGAACACTGCAACCCTTCCCCCCAAAACCCCAGTAAACCAAAACCACACATATGCACCCACAGAACAAAAAAGCCAATAAACTCGGCTATTCCGGAGAAAAACCCAGCAAAGTCCTTCCTACTCTGTTCTATTGCCTCAACAGGAAATAAAAAATGTTAAAATACCTGCCAACTTTCTTTGTTTCTTTAATTACAATTTTGCTATTAGAAACATGAGATTGCTGAACATGCATGAACAGCATGTAGGTCACCAGAATAGGAAATTATGATTTATCCATGATACATTGCTGGTTTGCAAGATGTTTTGGAGGAATCTTTCAAAGAGAAGGAAAGGACTCAGTAAAAAGCTTGATCCCTTTTGTGAACAAAGAAACTACATAGGGATGGCAAAGAAATACTATGATTCTTTTAGATAAATGGTGAACATTACATGAAATAAATAAAATGGATTAGTCTACTTTTAATATATTTAGCTTGATTGTTTTTCCTCAGGCAGCTTGTCTTTCCTTTTAAAAAAGAAAAGGCAGCTAAGGTCAATTATTAACTAGGGTCAAATATTAACTATAATTTGTAAGCAAAACAAACTAATTCAAGTCATGGTTTTGTACACAAGGCTATGAAATCTCACTCTAACCTTTACACGGATTTACAACTCATTGGTGCACAGTAAGTACAGCCTCCACTTAATGAAGCTGAGTCTTTATATTTTTAACACTTATTTGGAAAACCAATTAACTCTGGCTCTATTGAACAACTTGAACAGGAAATAAATCAAATGTTAAAACATTGGTGAAGAGCCAGACTTTCTGTAATTAGAGTACTGATGTGCCCAAGGCTGACTATGTGGTGTGCAGCATTATAGATTGACAACTTCAACTGTCTAAAGCAATTAAAATTGTATGTTCCCCTTGCTACACATGCCAGCATCCAGCAAAACCACTGTATGATATTTCCCTTTCAAATCTGGGTTCTTTATGATTTATAAGAAGCATAATATTCCTTCGTCAATCTAGAAAACTAAAACAGCTCTAAGGTTTTAAATTACATTCAATGTGAATATTCTGCAGGAAATCTACAGTCTGTTAGGTGGGAGACAGCATAAATTTCCTAGAAAACATTAACAGGTTCACTGACCACATGCAATGTTTTCAAAGAAATTGGAATTTATTGTGGCAAGCCTTGCAATGTATTTGCTATGACTTTCTTTGCTCTTCTGTATTACTTGAATGTACAAAGAAAAGGTTTAATAAATCTCAAGAATAACAATCAGTTGTTCAGTATTTCTCCAAGTGTTTAGTATTCCCTCTAGACTATCATTATTTGGACTTTCCCTGCCTATAAAGAAAAGCAGATCTGGGAATAAAGTAGAGCACATACTCTACTCATGACTCTCTGTTCCCACTGACTGTTATGGATTGTGATTTGGCTTAGTTGGTGGTCTGAGTTATTCACCTGTCCCTGAAGCTTAGATTAAAAAAAAAAACCCCAAACACCTAAGATAGGTGTCTGTAATGATGGGGTCTACATACAGCCCTTATACAACCCTTAATAACTTAAACATGAAGCAAAGTGTGTAACTTATATAGTTACTGCATTTACTATTCAGTTTCTTGGTGTGCACATATTTCATCTTGACTACCAGATACAAATCTTAAAGATAATACAGATGTTAATAAATTCTTAGTAAAAAATCACATGATCTGCAAGTTGCATTCTAGAGAAGCATCTCACAATGACAATACAGTATGTCCACACACTATTTCAAGCATTGGAGTTAAAAACAGAGAAATAAATTTCATGAGTGGCTGAAGAATTCACTATAGATGAAATAACTATTTCAAGCACTGGAGTTAAAAACAGAGAAATAAATTTCATGAGTGGCTGAAGAATTCACTATAGATGAAATACCTTCCAAAATTCAGGCTCAGGCTTGCAGTGACTACTATGATTAAATATAAATGTGGGGAATCTGTGGCTCTATACATGGTATGTGAGTACCTGATAGCAAGAAGCTCCCTCTCAAAGGCCATTACCATGCTGGTGTACTTGGACTCTGAGGTGCTCAGAGCGCCTGGCCAGGTTTCTGGGTCCCAAACAGTTGCGTTTCCAAGGGAAAGAGTAAAATTCTCTGCCAGCCTAGAGCAACAAACCGTGGAGATGGAGGACTAGTCCTTGCCCCTGAACTGAGGCTGGATTAAATACTTCTTTGAAAAGTGGTTACAAGCACTTCTGATAAATTTATCAAGCCGGGGATGGTACCCTGTGCCAAGAAGATAATAAACAGAATACTCAACAGAAAAAATTCAATTAGAAGCCCATTTGATGCAACCTCAGTAGGTTTTGGAGTGCATTGCAAATGAAAACATAATTAAAGTTTTGAAAAAGAGAAGGGTAAACATTACACAAGTTTATGATAGATATACTATACTGCAGTAGTATAGACCTAGAGTAGATCAGCTAAATGTCCTTTCCACTGCTTCAGTGAATTGGACAGGCATTCAGGTACAGGCAATTAGAAGCACCAGTTACATCTGGTTCACATTCTCTGTAGTTTCTGTGTCATTACTGGTACTATATGCCTACCAAATCTTGTGTTTGTTTCTTTTTTATAGATCTGGTGTAATTCAGAGCACCTTTGATAGTCTTAGCTTTGGTTACTTGAAAATAGATGAACGTGAACAAGCTGCTTATATCCTCCCTTAGGGGATGAAGAAGCCAAATGGTCTAGGGACACTAGCTGGGAAAATTTCAGCTGGTAGTTCCTTTAGCACTTGAACAAACCAAGGTATGAAATTATTTTTTTAGAACCTGCTACAATGCTTGCATGGGTAAATAGAGGCAATCTTATTTCAGATATCTTGATATATTTAAGATACAGCATAAAAAGGAAAAGACTTTCCAAAACATGATTAAATCTACTCTGTCTTAGAGCTAGATGCCCCTCATATGACTAAATCCTACTGAAGTCCTAAGAAGAGACCCCCTCCTTCTGACCACAAATCACACATCTAATCAAAGCTGAAAATACTTTATCAGCCATTGGTGAATCGAAGACAAAACCAGGCTTCAGAAGCTTTAAACACTGCAATTATTAATACTAGGAACTATTTATAAAAGGGAAGAAACTTGCCTAACAGATTTTATTTCTGAGAAGGCTGGACAAATGTATAACTAAGGGAACAGGCAAAACTAGAAGAACACACAAAAAGCTTTTTTGCAGACATAAAGCATTTCAGCTTTTTCTTCCATGTACTTTACTGAAACAATCAAGGAACCTAAGAAGCAGGACTTGATTCCACTTTTCACAGTCTATAGCTGAACATTATACAAATACACAAATGATACAGCAGTTCCATATACAGCTGTTTTGACTATGGGCATCAGAGTTTTCTCCATGTTTCCTGCATGCTAAGTGATTATAGCATAGAGATGTCATATTTTTGGCATTACATTCTAATGAAATTTTGCTTTGCTAAGAGACTATATACATTTTTGGACAGTTCAGTTTATTTTGAACTCACTTTGCTCAGAAACCTTCTATAAGTTTTGAGTATCACTTCCTTTCTTAATATGCAAAATCTCCTTTTTCTGATAGCTCAGTCTCCAAAAATATCAACTGTATGCAAGTAAATGAGGAAAAAAAGTTAATAGTAATAATTTTGCTAACATAACCACTGATGCAAATAATACTGATTATTTCGCAGACTTTTTGATCTGATATTCCTACCTATTTAGTACTTAATCTGTAAGTTACATTGCAGACTAAACTCAGGTGTTATTTTCTTAAGAAGCAACTATATAATCTGTGAGAATTTTATGTGCTTCATTCCTAAAGTCAAGACAAATTTAATATTTATCCTTTCAACTCAATTTTTGCATTTACTGAAATAATTAAAAACCCTAAATATTATGTGTCTCATTTTCTTCCATCAGTGCAGTATCTGCTGTGACACAGCAAAAATAATTATAAGGTGTTTTTTATTATTTAGTAGCTCATCTATAGTAGCAACTTGAATTAGTGCCTGTACACTACTAGGCAAAAAGTGAAAACCCAACGTATTTTGTATGCCCTTGGACTCCCAACTTCAAGAGGAAATCATTGGCACTGATTTTTCTTTTTAGACTCTGACTCATTGTATCTTTAGTTAAGATCTTTGTCACTGAAAGACATTTCAGTTCCCCTACTCTTATTTTTTTACTTTTTGTTCTTGGTTATTAAAATTCATTGATTTTGACAAAGGCAAAGAATATTTCCTCTTAGCTTTAGGTATGTGACTGGAATACTTAGTTTGAAAGCACTGTTTTACATATCTTGAACTGTTCACTGAAAAAAAATGGAATTTTCACAGATAATTTGGCCCATGTAAGATCTGATTTGCTTTTCTGTGGAGTTGCTATGGAAACACATTATTAATTTAAATATAGGTACAGAAATGTTGAAAAAAAAACCCACAAGAATAATTACCAATAATCACTATCAAAATAGAAAGATGCAACAATAGTCACAAGACTTTATGCTTTGTCCAGTACTATTCAGGATTTTATTTAATTACTTAGGTGGAGTTATTAAATATACAGTGGCATAGACAACTTCAAGATGGAATGGTAATACAAATAGGTTGAAAATTCAAATTTATAACTTGAAAGTCATCTTGATATACTGGAAATAATGTTTAAAATCTGTTGTCTAAAGCATACTTTTGGACTTCAGGTTTCTGCAATAATATCTGCTTAAGCAAAAGATACATACATTACCTGGCATCTTAACTATCCAGGCTTCACTGCTCTCAGAAATCTTTTCTCACAGTTACTATTTTTGCCTTTTCTCCTATTGTACATGTATGCACTATTTTACTGCTGATTCCAAGAAAAGAAGCAGAAAATGGCTGTAATGGCAGATGTGGGAACACCACCATGAATAATATGACTTAGAGGAAAAAGAGGAGGGAAAGGAGTAAGAAATAGAAGCACATGAGAAGTACACTGTCTCAGGACATGAAAGATGCAGTATAAAACATTATGCTCCTAGAAGCAAAAATGAGATGTTTCTAATTAATATGAAAGTACACAGAGAGGAGGAAAGGATTCAAGCACTGGGATGATATTGTTGAAGATGCTAGAATATTTATTAAAAGGATTAGCACAGCAAATCCAATTTTAACTTGTACCGTATTGCTGAATGAATTAAACCCATGTAGCAAAATACATTATCCAGAACGTCTGATGCAGAAAATTATTAATTCAATTCACATTTAATATACTAGCAGGGAAAGCTTGATTGAAAATAAAGAATAACTTATGAAGCAATGTTTTAAGGCATGTTTTACCATTTTTCTTCAGTATATGGGAAATGACTGGAACTTCTATTAGAGTTTGTACCTCTTTTCGTGATGAAAAACTTCTGGTAATGCTGAAGAACTACAAAAAATACATTAAAAAGAACCCCTTTCACTCTTCTACAAAACAATGTAGGTATGTTTGAAATGACAACCAAAGGGTGGGAAAGATAGAGAAATCTCAGCTGAAGCAATTTCAACACATTTTTACGACGTGGTTAGATTTCACAAAAAGTGTCCATAAGACACTACAGAAGAAATGGAGCAAATAAAATTCAAAAGATGAGATAGGCAAAAAAAAGGAAAGGAGGGGGAGTATAAAGAAGTATCAGTAGAAAAGGAGAGAACAGAAGAACAAACGATATAATTTTTACTCTTATTGTTTTAGAATTTACATTCATATTTGAGATACCTGTAATAGCTCAAACCTTACAATATATAGTGCAACGTAACTTACAGCATGACCTTCGTCCTACCCAAGGGAATGACATTAAAAAGAAGTATAATCTTTTCTTTAATATGAAACCAGAAGTACGTTGAAGAATAGGCAATATTTACTCCCCATGAGGGCCATAAGGCAACAGGTTGATGGATTAAGGGAAATAAATGAAGCCTCACCACTTAATGGTATTTTAAAGAGCTAATCAGACACAGCACTTGATCTCCTGAAGTAGATTGTAATTTTCTCTGAACAGAGAGATCTAGGGCAAATCTAGAGCAAAAATTGAGGAAAAAAAAGCAAAAACTTCCTTAAATTTTGTTTAACAGTGGTAGTGGTCAGGATTTTGATTTATATTTCTAGATTATTCACCCTACCTAGCATGCTCCCAGTGAAAATACATTAATGCTTGTTACAGGCACTGAAGAAAATCAACTCTTGGACCATGCTAAGTGGCTTAAAGTGTAGGGGATTAATTGGGACATCCCTACCCCTCTCCACCAGGACCTGGGGAGATCAGGGAGATAGAATGAGTGTGTGTCTGCAGGTAGAAGGGCCTCAGAGAGCTTGTTCAGGACCCCAGATACGACTGCAAGAGTGTGCCTGCAAGTCATTTGTCCAATCATCCATGAGCAGCATTAATGGTGTCAAGAGAGCTTCTAAAAATAAAGACACTGAAGGTAATTTCTAAATATGCTTATCCATATGGAGCACAAACAGTGCATTTGTACAGATTTTTCAAACATTTCCACTGGATTCCAGAGTGATTTTATGATTCTAGGTGACTTAAAATAATCAAACATGTCAGATGTTGACTTGTGAGGTTTATATCGAAAGCTAATTTTTTCCAAAGACATAAGACAATTTCTGTTTTTCAAAATAAATCAGTCTTTCTTTACTACAGCCTATAAAATACACTTAGAATTCATGATTATCTTAGGTATTTAAATTTAATAACCAAATCCATGATGGGCCATTTTCTCAAGGTTGTAGCACCACAACCATTCCCAATGATGACATGATGTTCTGTAAAAGTGCCTTTCACAATGACCCATTATTGAGCTATTTACTGATGAGTTTCAATGTCTTGTGAATATTCAGCTGTTACATTTTAAGTGGATCTTAAAAAATCTAAACTCATTGCCTTTTGGAAACAATAAACTAATATTTTCAGTAGTTTCATGGATGTACAAAATTACTTGGATTTTAGAACTTGTCTGCTCTTCAGAAAATGCAATCAGCAATTTTAGGCTGTTGTAATACCCATAACAGACTAGAACAGCTTGTCAAAGAACCTGTGCACTTCTCTACTGCAGTTATTAGCCATCTATCCAAAATGTTTGGACCATCAACCAAACATGTGGAGAAAGTGGAAATTAAATGGCATTAAGCATCAAAAGAAAGAATGACTCGGAAAAATCACCAGCTGTATTTGTTACTTGTGATAAATTGGGTTTTCCTGGACAGGTTTTGGCAGCAGGGATGGGCTGCAGGCAGGGGTGGCTTCTGTGAGAAGCTGCCATAAGCTTCCTCCATGTCTGACAGAGCCAATGCCAGCTGGCTTCAAAATGGACGTGCCACTGGCTAAGGCCAAACCATCTGTGACTGTGGTAGTAACTGGGAGAGTTAGGAAGGGGGAAAAACCCAGGAACTGCAGCTAGAGAGAGAGGAGTGAGACTATGTGACAGAAAGAACTCTGAAGACTCCATGGTCAGCGTCCATGAGAAGAAGGGGCAGGAGGTGTTCCAGGTGCTGGAGCAGAGATTCCCCTGCAGCCCATGGTGCAGCCCATGGTGAGGCAGCTGTGCCCCTGCAGCCCATGGAGCACCAGGAGATGCAGAGATCCACAGGCAGCCCATGGAGGACCCTGTGCTGGAGCAGGTGGATAACCAAAGGAGGCTCTTACCCCATGGGAAGCTCATGCTGGAACAGGCTCCTGGCAGGACCTGTGGCACCAAGGAGAGAAGACCCCACACTGGAGCTGGTTTGCTGGCAGGATTTATGACCCCATAGGGACTCACACTGGAGCAGGCTGTTCCTGAAGAGCTGCACCCCATGAAAGGGACTATATTGGAGCAGTTTGTGAAGAACTGCAGTCTGTGGGATGGATTCATGCTGGAGAAGTTCATGGAATATTGTCTCCCATGGGAGGGACCCCACTCTGGAGCAGGGGAAGAGTGTGAAGAATCCTCCTCCTGAGGCGGGGACAATGTGTGATGAACTGACTACAACCCAGATTCCTCATCCCTCTGCGCAGGCTGGAGGGAGGAGGTTGGAGACTGAAGTTGGGCTTGGGAAGAAGGGAGGTGTGAAGGGAAGGTGTTTTAAGATTTGGTTTTACTTCTCATAGTCCTACTCTAATTTGATTGGTAATAAATTAAATTAATTTTTCCCAAAGTCAAGCTGGTTTTGCCTGCGACATGATCTCTCCCTGCCCTTATCCCAGCCCATGAGGCTTTCATTATTGTTTCCCTCCCCTGTCCAGATGTGGAGAGGACTGATAGAGTACTGTCAGAAAATACTATGTACTGAAATGTATTTGAAGAAATGAAAGCATTCCCAGAGAACAGCACCAGACAGATTCAGCAGCCAGAAACTGTCACTGACAGGTAAGTTGGAGCAAGGAAGAAAATTACTTTGGACGGTGTAGTTAACAATATATTAGCAACAATTCCTGTAGTCTGTGTTGCCTGAGAAACAGAATTAAGGTGAAAACCAGCAAAAGCCATTTCCTGAACAAAAAAGACAAATTCTCAGAAAGTCATAGGAGGAAGAAAAAAAGAGCTACTATGGAGGTTTCTTTGAAGATCTCAAATCCTCCAGGCTGTAAGAATTCTGCTTACATTGAGTGACACTTTCCTTGAGGACACATGCACTGGCAGTTTTCTCAATGCAATATTCAGGTCACCTGAGGCAGAGAAATCACTTATGCATCCAAGGAGCCTCAGCTCTCCTTTGTAGACACCTTTGATAAACAAGATTAATGTCTTCACTGCAAGAAAAAGTACCTTCAAACCCTGACTTTTCAAAATAGTCTATCACTAATTTAAAAAGTGGGTTAGCAAGATAAGTAGCACATGGGCGGTAGGGTTAATTACAAAGATGCCCCCATGGTGAAAGGAATTCCAGCCACTAAAGAGACCTGATAGTTTGTAGATAGAATACCATTATATAGATAGTTGGTATATAGGATACCATTTGTATTGTTACAAACATAAAGCCTTGAAAATTGTTAGCACGGCCATGCAGAGTTCAAGGGAGCATTGGTGCTGTCATAAACACAACCAGGATTTCCTACAGGACTAGCCTGAGAAACTTTACTTAATATTTCTCATGCAAACATAAGCTTTTCAAATCTTCCAAAACCCTTAGAAATTAATTCTGACCAATGAAAATGACAGCAACAACAGTAGATAGCTGTCTAAAATTATCTGAAAGATGTTAACTTCCTTGCAAGTAGTTAAATTGAGATGTCTTATTTCTGAGTATTAATATCTTGCTGTCAGCATTCAGATTGTGGCAATTTTATGAGTTAGTGAACTTTCAAATGTTGTTTATCGAAACTGCTCAAAGACAGTGGATAAAAATAAATTTGAAGTCTGGAGGAGAAACTCTGCCCAGTAATAAATAAAACATTTTCAGCTCTACATATTATAAACCTCATAATTAACCTCTATCTGAGACAAAAGTATTACCAGAATGCAAACAAGACAATTTTTATTATTCAGGAATATAAACTTACAAATATATTTGTAAGAAAGGTGCTAATTAAGTCTATCGCAGACAAAATCAAATCTGCTATCATCACTTACTGTTGAAGCTATTTCATGAGTTATATTCAGAATAAAAAACTACTAGCTGGAAAACTATTTATTTCAACATATGCATAAATGTAATCAAGTGATTGAATATACACAAAGACAGCACATTTATTAAACAACTAATTTTTTTCATATTAATGTGTGAACAATCAATTGGAGAGTATACATTTCCAAGTCTTTACAAATTGATTTAAAAAAAAAAAGGGGGGCAGAGGAGGACACATTACTAAGTTTATGTAAAACCACAATTCCCTTGGATTTTAGTGACAAGTTTTCCTGCATGTCGATAACTTGGAGCCTGCATACAATTGTGTCAAGTATATTCACTACCCTCAATCACAGAGGATTTTGGGGATGTACAGAATATTTCACAAATGGTCTTTTGTATTATACATGTTAGAGTCAACTGGATATTTGCTTAAAAAAGGAAATTAAATAAGATTAAATCCTATTATATGACCCGTGCTTGCTTTATAATGCCTTATTAAGTAGGGGTAAATAGGATTTATGCTAATCCCAAATTTATACCATTAATCCTGTTTTACAGTGCATTTATTTCTGAACTTTTTTCTCTTACTCCAGTCCTTTCAACATTTTCTGAGTTTACAAGACATTCATGTAATAAAATAGCAAGGGTGACTGCTTGAAATGAACATCTTGCCTGATCTATACAATTACAATTTGTATGGTCATTACCTGACACAAGAATGAGTGATGAGCATTTGACAAAGACATGGCAATTTGTTAGCACTGTCTGCTGGCTTGAGTGACACTTCTATATTACCTCATTTTTTTTCTCCTGGAGTCTTTTCAAAGCTTTGGTTTCTGATTAAATCCTGGGACAGGCAGTTGCTGCAGCCTCTAAAATGTACTTTTGAAATAGCTTTGATAGCGTTGTGTCATTCACATATTTTGGCACATTCTTTTCTACATACTGATTATTCCACTCTTTACCTTATACCCTTGTGTTCACAACTCACCACCACTAATAACGTTGCTCAGCAAGCAAAGGGCTGCTCCTGTGCAGAGCACATGATTGGTAAGTACAGACACATCCAAATGCAAATTAAACTCAACACCAGCATAGACTCGTACAACATCAATCATTCTGGATTTTGGACAAAGCAGCTATTAATGACACATAAAGCTGCAACAAGGCAAAGTACACCACCAGCCATTTTGGTCTGAAATTGCCTTGCATTTTAGAAATCCCCTTGATGTAATAAAGCCTGCACTGCAGCTGCAATACATCCCAGCCTTTGCTTTTCCTCAAGGAATGGACTGTGGAGAGCGGGTACCATGCACATATACACGCACATTCCCTGAGGTGTGCGGCTGCTGTTTTGGAAGTGTTGCATAGTCACAGACTGTGCAATGCAACATGTCCTTATTTTTGTTGTAGACAGGGAACCTGCCTGTGATTGCAGCTATAAAAACAGCTGGATCAGGGTCAGTAAGTCAGTTACCTCCAAGCCACTCTCGCTTGGAGACACAATCCCACTCTTTTCCATGCAGTTTCTTTCACTTCCATGCACTTTCCTTCCTTCCTTCAGATTTCAGTGGCAACATGCATGAAGTAATATTATGAGAACACTGGCATCTGGCTCACTACTTTTTAGCATGGAGTTACCACTTAAAACCAAACCATTTAGGAAAAATGAATCCTGTGGCTTTGTCTCATCTATTTCGTAGGTCTATTTTTTTTGTATTGCTGCTTAATGCATGAAATGATTTTCATGTTTTTTTCTGTTAACAAGATCTATAGGTAATTATTTTCCTATGTCTATTAAAATGATAAATTACTTTGATTTCAGTCTGGATTTATTTTTGGTTTTAGTATGAAACAAAGGAGAATTGATAATGAAGTTGAAGCCTTTTTTCCTAATATTCTAAGTATATTCAGCTTGAAATAAGTTGAGCAAATAAAGCTCCTACATATGCACATTTAAATAAAATGGTGCAGAGGCACAGATTTTTTTGTGTGAATTATAAAGTAAGCTTTATTTATTGTATATAGTATGGTTGTCATAACTGGAATTCCAACTTGTATTTATGTTAATTGTTTTCATCTTAGATGAGTAATTAAAAAATACAGTCTGTTTTTTTTCAGTTAGTTTTATTATAAAAAATATACAACCCCAAAATAACTTCAGTTTAATCTCCTCATAGTGAAGCTAATGCTCAACTGCCTGAAGCACTGTAAAGAACACAATCGTAACAAAGAAAAGAAAAACTGCTAAACTACATCTCCTGTTTAAAATGACTCTTACATACGAGCAACTCATTCAAAACAAAACCCCATAAATGCCTTCAGATTTAATAGCTATTCCTTTTAAAATACCCTGTTCAGCATGCAGTATGTCTAGTGCTAACAATACTCTGCCAAACACATAAGAGGTATGCAGTAAGAATACAAATAGTGCAGATAGATACCACATATGTCAGTAACGGCAATGACAGAAGATTTGGAGATCATGATAATGAGAAAGACCACTTTAATTAAGGGAGATTTTTTGAAAAAAAATTCAAGTAGGATAGGTTGAACATTCGGTAGAATCTTTATATTAACTCATAGTAATTTTTGGTATTTGTCCTGGAAATACATGAATTTTCTGTTTCTATATTTGTGAAATATTAGTAACTTGTGTTCATACCTGAGCCTTATTCAACCCTTTTTCCTCTCCTATCCTTTGATAGCTACCTAGTTACAAACAACCACCACAGTGTTAAAATGATAACCCACAGAAAAAAAAAAAAAAAGAGAGCATATTGCCTTCAGTGATGGTAAAATTTTACTGCAGCATTGACCCCTTCTGACTACTGACCATTTGTAATGACCGTCTTGACTGCTCTCAGCTAGGTTCTTTGCTCTACTCCATCAGCACTTGAGGGTCCCCAAGGGCTTCTCAGAACTCAGGAGACAGCAGAAGGTGCCCCCAAGATGTAATCTTTGCAGAACACAAAAATGAATATTTTTATACTCCAGTCTCCTCACTACAGCAGAGCTTGTTCCTCCTCGGAACTTTAAATCTGGAAATCGCATTTCAGAGACACTGATACTGTGTTCCAAACTGGAGTTCATTGTTACATATAGGGGAGAAAAGTAGTTCTGAATATACAAACACCAAAACTTTGACTCCTTGCCATGTCAGTATTAAATTCCAGCTGCCATTATTTGACCAGTACCTTTCTACATGGGTTCTTATTTTTGACATAGTTAAGTGTTGCAACTCTTGGTCTTGTAATATAAAGACAAATATATAGCAGTGATCTAGATTCATTACTGGCAGCATCTTAGTGCATATTTCCCAGGACTTTACTAAATCACACTATACATTACCTCAGTTGACAACTTCGGGGTTTTATTTTATGAAAATGTTAAAATACCAGCAATTTCTCTTATAACTGTAAAGCACCTTGTATGTACGGTCAAAAGTGGGCTCTGTAGAAAATATGTTCTTTGTGGAGAAAAACATTTAACGTTTTCTTTGCATAATTTTTCTGACAGAAGATAGCTTTTATCAAAAAACAACAAAAAGGCCAAGCAAAAATGCCTAAGAAGGACTGGACTGTAACTCCATTTACCCCCATGTGACAACTGATATAATGCCAAGGCAATAAAGTGTGCTTGAGACTAACAGTCTGTTGCAAAAAGCAGCAACTCTTAGTAGCTGCTACTGTCCCCCAGCACTGGGGGTTGTTGTGCATAAGGCTGTAGTATGTAAGATGTAAGTACATATCACCTTCTTGAGAAGTGGCCAGTTTGGACAATTAATAGAAGTACAAGAGGACTGAATTTACTTACATGCCTAATAAGAAATCTGAAAGTACATACAGTCAATAAAGAGAGACAATGATTCTGAAGAAAGGGCCTGGCTTTTTGTTCAAAGTAGTATCCAAGGAAGTACACCTGGATGAGCACTACGGACAACTTATGCAGTATAATAAGAATTAGACTGTTTTCACCTCTGAAAATAATTTTATGCAGCCATCACAAACCGTCTCAATTCTCCTTTCTGAATTTAGCTGTAATAAACCCATGCCTTCACTGGAACTGCTCCACATGTACAGTATTGGGGGACTAGGAAACAGACTCCAGCTATTTAATTCATTGGCAAAGAATCCCCCATCCCTGCTCTAGGCTTTATCAGATTGTGTCCAGTCAAAGCCAACGTTGCTATCAGCAGTGGTAACTGGTAAGATAAGATCGCTTGTTTTCACATATCTATAAATAGTTACAGATGTATTGTCTGCAAAGCACACCTGCTGCAGTGAAATGTCAAAACGCAGAAATTTCTCTGAGAAAAATATAACCGCAAAAAACGTATTTGGACTAAAAAACATGCTTTGTATGCTTTTATAGTCTCTCCCCACAGAAGTTCTTCCCTTATTTCACCCCCACTCATTTTTTGGCATGAAGGCTTCAAGACTGTAAATGTTCTGGAATTAATTTTTTTCTTTTTTGTTATAAATAACTATACTCTTAGTGTCATCATAAGGGATTTCTGCATTCCATGAGTACTAAAACACAAAAACATTTGTATCTATGCTGATGGAAAATGGTCTTATAAAAATATCCGTGTACACAAACCAGATTTTTTCCAGAAAAGCAGTAGAATGGCTGTATGCTGGAAAAAGGGCTGCTTTCACAAATAATAATGATCTCTAAATACCAGAGAGTGGAAGAAACACAAGCTTTTGATCAAAATATCTTGCAGAATCTTTGCAGAAAATGACAAGTATATCAGGTTCTTCACTTTTCAATGCCCCTCACATGCGATAACTAATCCCTAGCCTGTATATCTCTTCTTCTTTTTTTTTTTTATTTTTCTTTTATAGCAACAGATCTGTTTTGACAGCTTCCAGCTGTGGTTTGAAGTTTCTGGAAAACATGACTCATAACATTTTAAAATTCCTTAGGTTGAAGACATTAAGGATTACACTTGCTTTGAAGTACAAGTCTGCACAACTGCCTCTTTGGATACTTGTCTAAAATTCCAATTCTAAAAATTGCCATTGTCATGTATCATCTAAGACAGGAATATGTAAGTTTTCATAAAGAAAATTCATCAGATACCTGAAAATCAGTTTCTTGTCTTAATGTTACCTTCTTGATATGATGAACTCCAAAACCGATCCTCAAGGTAAATTCTTTGCCTACAGCACCCAAATCCAATGTGTGATACCAGAGAATATCACTTCACTAATTCCCACTAATTTTTTATTTAAAAATTCAATGTTTAGACTTACTATCCAAGATGTAGAATACAAAAATGTAATTCTTTCCTACTTGGGGAGATTTAAACATCCCAGAGGTACAGTATGCCACTGAGATTCCCTGTCCCATCTGCAGCACCTTTTGAGTGCTCTGTGCTCCCTGCTGCTGGCTCCAAGGGTGTGATGTGCTGCATCCTGGCTCTCCTGTGTGGGTTGGAGGAGCCTACAGTTAGGGTTACACACACTAAAATGAAGGAAAGTCTTGCTAGAGACAGTGGCTCCCAAGTGCTGAAGGAGTGTATGATTTGCAAGGGGTTTCTTGTTTTAGCATGCTCATCTTTGTATGCTGTATGGAAACTTTAGTGCCTCCTCTGAGTTTTATGGAGCTAATCATGCCTTCCCTATGGCATTTAAAAATACTGGTCATTATCTATCAGAATAGAAATTATCAATAATTAACGGTAGAAGCAACAAGCCAAAATAATACCATTACATGTATGTGAACTCCACCTTACTTGAGTGAGCTGGTCATAATCACACTTATCTCATACAGATATAAAGAAATGTAAATTTGATCAGACCCTTGATTAGTGTGCAGGGTGTACTGTAAACAAACAGACATCTCAATGTAAAAAATGTTGTTAGGCATATTGTGACAAAAAAGATATAAGGCATCTCAGGTGCAGAACTTCTCTAGGAAATGTTAAACAGCAAAGAGAAACAAATTTTACTTACGACATGGACAATTAAGTACGGCCAAGTTACTAAAAATAATGTAATTTGGAAGCAAAAACACAGTAAGATGCTGAGCACAAGAAACATGGCAACTGAAGAATCATTGTGCAAGTTTCAGGAACTGTGCAAATAGAAGCCTGATGGGTGTGGGGTCCAGAGATCAAAATGTTATTGCTTTGTTATGATTATATTTTTACTTTTTAAAATTAAAAATGGCAATAAATCAATTTATGGTTTGAAAGCTCTGAGGTCTTACTTACCATTATTGTCTCTGCACTGAAGATTACTGGCATAGTGATATCACTCTGTGATATTATTTGGTTATTCAGTTATGTGTATTTCTAGTACTTGAGGTTGGCACTATCTAGAAAGGGCTGGAAATACAGTATTCTGCTTCACAGCTTCCCACTGCAGATACAGCCTCTCAGCTGCACCACGAAAAGTGCTAGCACTGAATTGCAGACTTACTATAGCAGCATTTATTAAAAAACATACTCATTTGAGGCAGTAATTGTTCTGCTGCCAGGGCACTGCCCTTCATAACATCCCTTTAACAGTATTTTTATGAAGATAGAACTTCAATTTTTCCAGTAGCTACAAAGTGCAATGCATGAGTACCTTTCCTCATTTGTTTTTCATTATGTATCACTACCCACAGGCAATCATTAGCTAATTTGCTGATTTACAGTCGTAGTTTACTAGCTTTAAACAATGCTAAGTCATTATGATTCCATTCTTAGTGCTATGAGAGGAAAATAACTGTCCTTTTACTATAAGCTGCATAACAAAGTCCCTCAACTTATGTGCTTCTAGCTCCCCTCACATCTAAAACTGTTATGTTGTCTTCCTTGCCAGAATTAACCCTAAATGGTGTTTAGTCTTCTTCTTTCTCCTATACAGCAGGGAACTCCTATTTCGCCACCTATCACAATAAAAATGAGTTTATCACAGAAAGTTCCAGCTATTTCTCACTCAGTTTCCTAATGAAATCCATGTTGAAAAGTAAGTTGGTTACTGTTGGGTTTTCCTTAGCTGCCTGAGACATTTTTTAGCATATTGTAAAATGCAAGCAAATGAATTAAAGTGTTGCATGTCTGTTTAATTTCCCTAATACGTACTGATACGTGATGAGATAAAATGCTCCTCTGCATGCTGGCAAAGCAGCACAGGAAGATGATGGCAGGTGGGACAGCTGAGGTACCACCCTGCCCAGCTCCTCCTGTCCCAGGAGGGCACGTCCAGCTCCTGGAGGGACTGCAGAGCAGATCGTGCCTGTCTGTGTGTGTGTGTGTGAAAGGGCTCTGAGCATCAGCAACTGTAGAGGGGCTGGGGAAGGACCTCACTCTCTGGACAAAGCACTCTGGTGAAAATTAAAGCCTATTGTCTTCAGTATCTTCCACGTATTGCCTCTAGGAAGACCCAAGAATGAATAGGTGGTTAGGGATTCTCAGAAAGTTAAAAGCCTTTCTGTTGATATGATTTAAAAATCTCTTAAACATAATTTAAAATTGAATGCAATACATGTTTTTTTTCAAAAACATCTGAATGAACTGAAGTTCTGGAAACAGAGTAAACAATTTCTAAGAAAAATCTTCACAGCCTTCTAGTACAATCTGAAAACTCGAACTTGGAACTTTTGTTTGTAATCTAAAAAAAAATGTAATAGGTATGTGTTATGAAGCTGTGCCAGACAGCTAAATTTTACACTGCCATATTACATAAGATCAATCTCAGCCTACCTAACATGTTGTAGTTACATGTGTTTTAGCATAAGCCGTGAAAAAATAACAGATCAAATCTGCTGAGAAAGATAAGATGTTTAAGAATCGCAGTCCTATCACAGCACCAGCTTGTCAACTAAACTGCAACTCATTTTCTAAGTGCTCTGAGCTAATTTGAACCACAGCAAGCCATATCTAAACCACTGTGGGATGCCCCTAAAATCATTCCCAGCCCTCTAATAAACCATGCACACACTCTTCTTTCCTTTAATTGCTTATGAACAAGTAGCAGGTACTTGATAAAGAGCTTGGGCTTATCCAGATACGGTGGGTGTGTTTTGATTAAGGACGATTTTTCATTTCACCTTCTCCATCTAAAGGCATTTGGTATAAAATTTAGGGACTTAAGTTTAAAAATGAAGAGCTAATCTAAAATGGCTAGAACTGCAATTTAAACTATAGTCTGGATATCTTCCAGTTGTCTTAGGGAAATTAAAGAAAGAATGCAAATATTCTGGAGAGGGGAAAAAAAAAGCTTAACATGTAAATCTGTCCTGTTGCTGATGAGATATTGCAATAAAGGAAATTATACCAGTGGAAACATAAGACATTCTTAAATTAGCAGTAATGAAATAACTAAATAACAAATGTGACAGCATGCCTAGTGTCATTTTTCGATAATTCTGAAAAACAGCACCTTTCTGTGACAACAACATGTAATTAAATTAATGATAAGTCGTGGAGCGATATTTCATCTGATGCAGAGATTTAAAATGATAGCGTAAAGTATTGCTTTGGTCACTGTTGTTACTAGCCAGGATTCTCCTCTGACTATCCTCTGTACCAGATAACGCTCACATTTTCTGAAACATGCTCCTGTGACCTTATTTGTTTCCCTGTTAGTGCCAGACTTTCTCAGGAATTATTCTGGTATTACTGGTGTAGGATTCAGTCTCTGTGTATGAGCCTAAGAATGTCACCTTTTCTTTAGCTGCTAGTTTAAATAATCACTTGAAATGTAGCTAATTTCTTGCACAAGATATGGACTGTGAACTTCTCTCACGATTTATGTGTTCCCTCCATTCTGCAAAAATTTGCCTTCATCCTTACACCTACACAAAACGTAGTAAGAACCAACAATTCCTCAGCCTGCCTCCTCCTGAAATTTGTCAAGGGCCAGAATATAATCCTCTTTTCTCTAGTAATAAAAATGTACTGTCTAAGTTCTTATTTTTTCATATTACTATAGTGCTGATGATCTTTGGGACAAACTAGTCTTTATCCCAGCTCACTCTAGCAGTTGGTACTTGCCACAAATTACTGTCCTCGGTTTAACACATACTAGACCAGTATCAGATATGTGGTGGACTGCTCAATATTATTTCAATGACTGAATACCTTAACGTGATTCCATACATATTTTGGAGTATGAGTCACTGCTTTCCTTACATCCTGCAGGGGAAAATGCAGAACTGAGCTGAGAAGGATTTTTTTAAAACTAGGTTATTTATTCCCTCCTATGCGTATGATTAGATGATATTTTGAAAGTAAATGCAAAGTCAGTAAAAAGTGTGAGGATGCCTGGATCTGACTCAGTAGCATACATTCAGAGGAGGTTTAGTGCAATGCTGTTTCAACACTGCCATAGGGCTTCAGACGGCTCAAAAGCACAAGCGAAATATCCTCCTACTGGCCCAAAGGCTCCAGAACTGAAACACATGCAACCACATCCAAATAGAATTTGCAAGTTCAGATAAAAAAATTTAGTATTGAGAGCAAGTGTTAAAAATGAGCCCAGCAGAATGGCAGGTAAGGCCTCACTTATCTTTCTCTAGTGCTATTTTATTTTGCCACTCTTACTGCTGGTTGGTATACTTAACTGGAAAAAAAAAAGGAGATGTTTGTAGGAGTAAAATGCTCCTAGCAGTAAATGATGCTCCAAGGGCTAAACTGCACATATAAGAATAAAATTGTTAATTGTTCAAAGCATTACAAAGGCTGCTTGCCTGCCCAGGGATTTTGTAGGATAACTAATATTAGAACTGTTTGGGAAAGAGAAGATGTTTACAACCTTTCTTGTCTTATCTTGAATCTTACTAACATAGCTTTGTTTTATCCTTTAGATTCTTTCATTTGCATTTTTGTGTCTGCATTATACATCTGTTGGAGAAATCGAACAGTCCAGATAATAGTTGTGCCACTTACATAAATAAAGATGTCATAAAATCCAGCAAGTTTCTGCAAGCTGCCTCCCACATTACAGTCACAAATTGATCTTGGATATTGGTTTCAAGAACAAAGGAAAAAACATTTAACATCAAGCAGTTACTGTTCGAAGTGGGAGGATGACACGCTTGATAAATGAGAACCAGAGAGTGCACAGGAAGTTTTCAAAATTTTATAACAGACCAATAAATTCCACATGAATGGTTAGTGCATAATGAATACATTTAGGACATTAAGTACAAAGGCCAGGAATTATGGCCAATTCATGTGACAAGCACCAATGGATACTTTCCAAATTCTACCAACCACCTTCACAGAGTTTAAAAAAAACCAAGTAAGCAAGCATGTTCATCCATTGCACTTTCTCGTACCAGAAAAATATATCTGAAGGTCAACCTACATTATTATGCCAGTTTTAAGCATGTGATTGATGCTCTTTTTAATAAAGGCCAGCCAGGCCAAACAACCTGTAGGATAGTGGCTACAGATAGTACTACAGTTTGAGCCTAAGAAGAATGAAGTTTTTCAAGAAACTGGTATGTTTTGAGAAAGAACTACATCTGGCTACTCAAAATACTCATGCCTAAATAGGTTTAAGTGAATGGATAGGCTAAAGTGCTGCCTGGTGACAAGTTAGAAAGTGAGCATCTCATTCCTGTTAACGTTACAGGTTATAATCTCACAAAAGAATGTATTCTTAAAATTTGATAAGAGATAGGACTAATGGAAAAAAGAATAACCTAACCTAAAATATTTCAGGAAAATAATCCAAAATTTCTGAAGCTGAATGAACAATTATTTGCTAATAACCCTAGATAAAATGCTGTCCTCAGCCCAAAAGCTGTGTCTCCAGAGGAACAATTTCGTGGTGTTTCTAACAATAGAAATGTATATCACATAAAATGTGAAGGTTGCTTGTTTAATTTTTAAATTTTGAGAGAAATGCAATTTGGGATTTTTCTGGTGTTTACTGATGTGAAATAGATGCAGAGGAAGATGTACAACCTCCTAAAACATCATGGCTTCAATTTTTCAGGTGTCCAAGACCTAATCCAGCAAGGTGTTGGCTGTTGTTAGACTTCCTGCAATGCATCAGGTTGATTGAACCACTCAACTTCATAGACTTCAGAAATACACATTCAGAGAAGTGGTGACATGCACTATCTGTTATGAACAACTGGCCAGTCTTGTTCAGCCATGAATATGTCTCACAGCACAAGTACAGATGGTCAGTTCTGCCCTGTGGTTGAGCCAACGGGACAACCCTGTGAGAAACTGCTGGACATTGCAGACAACTGAAGAAAAGCACACAGCCAGTCCTGACCTGTCCTAGACTGACAAGGCAACAATGCAAGAAGACACTACAAAAACCACAGAGAATGGAGGGGGAGAATCAGATACAATAATAAAATCCCCTTTCTTCAGGTATGATTCTCCATCCTGTTAAGTCCTTTGGTGCCCACTGAATTTTATTTGGAACTGGAAGAATTCAGGGTCTTTCCGTGTCTGTCATTTCTTACCTTGCTATACTCCCAACATCTTGTCTCATGCTCTCCTCCCCTGTCTCTCGTCCACTCCATTACTTTCATTCTCTTTTCTCCTCTTTATGAGTAATCCTTTTCCCTCAGTCCAAGCTTAGCAGAGTTTATTGCTTTGTTCTTATTCTCCCAGCTGGGATTTTAATTTCTCTGTTTCACTGAGGCATTTTATTCCACTGCTCCAAGTACTCCTGTCTTTCCTTAGATGGCATTCCTTTATTTCATCACCATTTTTACCTTTTTCTTTGAAAATTCAAGTTTGCTGCCGTTGCTTGCTTTCATCTGCTTTCTCTATCTTATTTTTATTACTTCCTCACATCTCTTTTCTCTTTTTGCTGCAAGTTTTCATTGAGATTCTTCTTGTTTTCTAAATCAGATTCAGTACACTTCTACCAATTCAAATCCAAAATGAAAAAGCTGGTCCACTGCCTGCTCAAGATGTTTTCTAGCAATTTCCTTTTAGATGCTAGAAAATTGTACAATCTGGAGGCTTATTTTATTCTTGCCAATTCTTTTTCAAAACACTTTAATTATCAGTCAATGTATAATTTGCATGGATGCAAATACAGTCTAAGATAGTCTTGCAACTGTTCCCTTCCTGAAATATCTGTTTGCTACAGTTCTAGGAAACAGAATAATTCTCAGGATAAAACAGTTCTGACTCACAAGCTGAAAAGAGGATCACTCTCAGCATATGTCATTGCTTGCAAGACATAACTACTGCTCTTGTGAAACTAATCTGATGCACTGCATCTGTAAATTTTTTTCCATTTCATTACACTGCAGAAAAGTTTATGCAATCTAATGTGATTTGAAACAACTGCATGATACGTCTGTATGGAATACTACGTGTTCTGGGAGCAAGTGTTTCTCATATAAATTACCTTTATGATATAAATAAAATACCTTTGCCAGTATTGGAGAAACATGCCAAAATGACTGATAAACAACAACCTTTTTTCCCCCTACAGTTTTCCTTCTAATAACTCATTTAGTGGGCTGTTGTGGTATTGACTGAAATATGAGGAGGCTTAAGTCTGGGGCAAATCCTGAAGATTCTGACATTCCAAATGTGAATTTTGATTCCTACTCTTTGTTGTAGATTTCACTCCCCAAGATCTAACCCCAAATTCTCAATCTGTTCTTTAATATTTTAAGCACTATTTTCATTGTTCCCTTCTTTTAATGTTTTCTACTTTATTATGTAATTTAAGTTACAGACATGCCTTTTATGTAAATTGAAAATGGATCTGTTGTACAGATTAAAGATGACTTTTCCATTATGTTTCTACTGCTTAATGAGTGTATATTTGTGTGTTCTCATACAGAAAACGATGGAGTTTTGCATCTAGCTGTGGTGCAGCTGGGGAAAGGCTGTTTGTTGAATAACTCTGGTGTTGAGATTAACCTACATCAATTCTTTCATTTCAGTGAAAGAAGAAAAAAATTCTACAGGAAAATTCTGTTAAAATTAGAATCACTATTAATTCACTACACCTCATTTTCCTTACTAATGACTTTCATGGTAATCAGACTTTCCAAAACAAAAATATCTTCTGTTCAATTTAGATTTAAGATGTGTGAAAATTCAGGGGACAGGGAGCATTATCTTTAATTCAAAGCAAAATCACCATTTAAAATATGGGAATAACGCAACTTTGTGCCTGGTATCTGAGGAACAGGTTTCTATAAGAGACTTTTTGTTAGTTAATTACTAAGAGACCTAAAAATCATGTAAGTGAGTTGGATTTGCTGGTTGCAAGATGTCTGGCTCTTGATTGCACCAAGTTTTCAAACAAGCACCCTTCCAAAAAGAATTGCTTAAGGACTGGACCCTGACACATATCAATAGCAGTGAGCTTTCACTTTCCACTTTCAGACCCTGGTCCACACTTTGTTAGAATGTACTTGTCTTAGCCGAGGCTTTGCTTTTTGATGACTTGATAAATAATGTATGGTAACTACAATGCTAATTCTGTGGGTTTGGGTAGGTAATTAAGAGACTGCAACATGAGAGGTCTCTGTATTTTGGCAATTTTTCCCTTCACTGTAGACTCCTTTGAAACCAACAGCTATTTTTAGATTCTCTTACATACGTGCTGAAAAAGGCTCATCTGGCAAGATGAATGTGCTTTTTAATACCACATTCACTGTGACAGTGATGACACACTGCCTACAAACTGCAGCTTGCAGATGTAAGTCAGGCATTCAGAAGAGACCTCTGCATCATATATCTTATATTCTACTTCTCAAAACTTAGATCAAAGATACCAAAAATGAGATATGCTGAAAGAGGCACCATCTATAAATTGGAGTAGAATGCTTCTGCTCGACAACAGAGGAGATGAAACAAAAATATGAAGAAGAGAAAACATGGTGTTGGAGCATGACTGAACTTCCCATCTCACCCTCATCATGAAATGGCTTTTTAGTAAAGTCAGCAGTACCAAAAATAAATTCAGGACCAGAAGATCAAAAGGTTCAGTATCCAGACAGTAGTGTGTTGCATGAATCAGCAATATCTATAGGAGATGACTGGAAGAAAGGCAACCCTTGTATTTTTTCTGTCAGAAATCTATGGTGAAGGAAAGGCTGCAAAGAAAAATACTAAGAGTATAGTTCTCAGTTTCTGTTTTACTTTCTTTTTAAAAGAAAGATGTATTGATGTATTACAGATACAAATGGATCATTATCCATATTGTGGTTACTTGTCCCAAAAAGAAAATCCGTGCAGTTAATATAAAGACATTTTTAAAACAGTCAGACATTACGCTAATAACTTTCATGTGCAGAGTACATGACTCACAGAAGGTGCAGGTGTGCAGGAAGCACCTCAGTGATTAGACAATATTAAGACAAGTTGTGAACAGAGACTTGAATATATTTTCATTGCATTCCCACCTACTTCATGTGCAGCAACTTTTATTAAAAACTCATCTTTCTCAAAATGCAAAGTTCAATAGAATTTATTCTTCTGTAAGAACTTCTTGTTGCTTGGTTAAAGACAATTACAAGTGTATCTGATACTTTCACACATCCTGTTCATAGACATCACTATACTCTGAATAGGTCTAGTTGAGAACTTCATAATTTCTGAGCTTCCCCACCTATGTTTTCACTGTACATCTAAACAGGGTGAGAGAACAGGCCTGAACACCAGACTACAATGCCAAAATGGGGCATATCTGCACCACCGGTTCTTAGCAAAATCTGACTAGTGCCACATGCAGTACCTAAGTCCTCACTCCTCTGCATACATTATATCTCTCTTTCTCTCTAGAGAGAGCCTTGAAGCTGCTGATTTTCTTATTCCAAATGCTCACTGGACTGAAAATTTTCAAAGACCTACTGATCAGAGGCTGGGCTGCAAACTTCCATTATCAGAAAGAACTGAACTTTTTATGAGGAATTGAAGCTTTGCAGCTTCTAGCATCAACACACAATTACATCATGACTTTCATGCAGGGTCTGGTAGTGCACTGTAAACCACTAGGTGAACCTTGCCCTATTCCTGAGACAGAACCTCCTCAGGGAGCAGCCAGAGATGATGAAGTAAGCTTCAGTATGAAGCTGTCACAACCTAATTTTCTTTCCCTCTTACTGCAGTCAAAACTTACTAATTTCTTCAAACATAAACAAGTTCTAACTCAGATGCAACTAGCTTAAATTATGTTCATCCTTAATGGAACAAAGGACTTCTATCTAAAAGAATCAGTCTCATTTAATATGCTTACTTGTGGTGCTCAGTCCCCATGCTGATGACATTAAGGACCAACATACCACTGGAGAAAATTCCTACGCACAGTGGAAACTCTTTCAGAGAACAATGTGTGCTTGTGCCTCATATTTGTACACCATCTAAACAACTTTGGAATCTTAGATAAACACAAATAAATAAAATCATAGCACTTCACAACAGAAGATGCTTGAAACTCTGGTTCCCCATATATCTTAGTAAAAAATATTGCGAACATTTTAACATCTCATTAAGTATCTTTGTTACAACATCCCATTTATTTTTCAAGCTGTTTATGGGCCTTTTTCAGTTCCTATTTGTTTACTTTGAAAAGGATCTGACACATTATTTCAGTCTAGATTAGTACCTACAGTATCTTACAATTTCTAGTTTAATAGGATTATTACTCTTACACCTGAAGCATGACATTCCAAACCACAACACCGTTTTATTATTAAGGAAAGAAATTACAGTCATGTTCTAAAATGACCATCACTGTGAGACTGGCTCAGTTATCTCCAAGGGATGACTTTATAGCTTTGAGAACTGACAGATTGTTATGTCCTGAAATTCATGCAGGGAATGGTATTGTGGCTGTAAATCACAAGGGCAACTCAGACAGTGGCCAGCACCCTTTGGAATAATCTTTACATTCCTGTTTTGCTCAATAAGCCTCTTAGTTGAAAGATTACCCATGATGAGTTTTTTTCTCCAGGACTGGTAAAGGATAGCTCCTGTGTCTTTGACAGCCGCTTAATAAAATTTAAACAAGGCTTTTTGTTGGGCATTTATCTGTACTTGTACTCCTCCTAGGACTATAAAGGGCAAGCAACACAAATCCAAAGTCAATTTGTTTTTTGTGATTTGCTTCAGGCATATTTAAATCTAAACTGCTAATCTAAAATCCTGGAAGCAACTGCACCAACTAAAATAAATAAATCAAGTCATCACAGCTGGATTGTACTAACATTTCAGCAATTACTACATTTTCTGCTTTGTCTAACAGAGATACCCTGCTCTTGTTAACTGAGTCTACTCAAAAATCTTGTTGAAAGAGCAGGTTGCACCACAGTCCTGGGACAAGTCCTTTCCTGCTTGGCACACACTGAAATGTTACTTTGAAGTTTACAGCTTCTATTGCAGCCTTGGCCTATGTGGAGTAAAAGAGATCCCCCCTTCTCTTGACCTCCAGCTACCTACCAGAGTAATATCAGCGGCATCTTGGAGCTTCATCCCACTGTCTTTCTAATTCCACCCTTGGACAAAAATGTATTTGCTTCACATTAACTTCTTATTGATTGCATCAGGCTTGAAAATTGTTACAGCTACTCCAAGATGTTCTTAAAGGTTTTTAAGCCTTTCGCTGAGAAGAATAAGATGACATAGCAACATTCTTGATCATTTGCTGAGTGGCCCAACCACAAGTATCTCAGGGTACCAAAGCTTGCTTCAGCCCATCCAGCAGTAATTTTCTTGGAAATAGCTAGAAATACAACTGTTCTCAATTGCCTTATTTTTTCAGAATAGCTGCTTTGGATTAACAGTGATTCATTCACAGATTTTTTGCCTTATTACATTGTTTACACTTCTGAGCTCCACTCAGGAGATGAAATCAGACTTACATGACAACCTGCTAACACAAAATGTGACTATCCTTATCTCCAAGAGCAAAATAGATAATAGATAAAAATACAGTCTTAAGCACTATGATGATTAGACAACAACCCTGAAAATCCTGCTTGTTTTGTTAATTTAGTGTTCATTTTCTTTACCTCTATATTCTCTTCCTCTCAGTGGATGAAGTAGGCTACAGCAACATCTGCTCTCTTTTCAGAAGTTTTTATAACAACTTTCAGAATTTTGTTTTCCTTAATAAGGAAACTGTAAAGCAATCATAAAATTGTAGGCTGCATCAGGCAGATGTCAAGAAATAAATAAGCATTAGGTTCATAATGCTTTGAACTTAGAAACAAAGTATATCCTTGGATTTTTCATTTTATTTTTCTAAGAAGGTCAGCAAATCTCAGTTCAAGAATACAACCTACAGTAATGAAACTTACAGTGTAAAATTAACCAGCACCTTTAGAAGAGCTAAGGTGTTCTTTACAAAAGAAATTATTATGTCAGCAGGCATCATTTTGAGAGGATGGAAAATACATGAAAAATTCTTGAAAGTAATTTCCTCCCCAAAATAATATTCTAGTTTTATATCATAGCTACTCAACACCTAAGTCATACAAATTTGTACACTCATACTTACTGTGGCAACACAGATACACTGCTCTAAAGGACATGTTCAATTAGATTATCCCCCAAACAAGGAGGGAAAAGCCTTGTGTTACTGAAGCTGAGAAGTTTATTTTGACAGCTTTCAGCTTTCATTAATTATTTCTGCTCTACAGAATGTTAAACAGTTTCTCTGACTTCTTTCAGTGACCTGTTTGCTTATCCTCAAATATCCTGATCAAGGATGGATGAGCTGGCATTTTCCAAACAGAGTGGAAGCTTAGTTTTTTGTACCAATTACCTTCCTCCAACACAAACAACAAATGACTGTGTACTCTGTACACAACTACTGAGGTCCTGAGGAAAGAAAGTAGGGCCTTTAAAAGTCTTTTCTTTCAAAATTGAATTTCACCTCAACAACATCCTCATTCAGTCAAGGACTATCAAAACAGTATTGCCTCTTCGCCATACTGTTGCCTACCTTCCTCCTAGAAAGGTCATAGACTTTGTCAAAACAGATAGGTAGATTTTTTTTAAAGAGCTAAAATAATTTCCCCCCCACTCCTGTGTAAGTTTTCTACAAAGTGAATAGTGTGTGTAAAAAATAATCTAAGTTATTTAGAATTGAAGTCCTCTGTTAAGAAGTAGTTTAAGGACTTAGAAGCCTACTTTGTTTGCAAATTTTGTGTAATTTAGGATCTTAAATTATTGTATACTGAATAAACAAAGGAAATATACAGGAATTAATGGCATCCAAGATGGATGTACTTTCTTGAAAGATATACAGGAAAACTCAGACAATTAAGAATGGTACCCACTGTGCTGTCCGGTTTAGTACCCTTTAGCTGTACTCTTGGAAAGGATGACAAAAGAGCACTGAATGAACCCTGATCCTCTCCAAGACTTAGGTGCCATTGTTTGGGTTGCAGGAAGGCAAGTCCTGCTCCCAGAACTGTGCCTGCTTTAGTGGAAAGGTATACATGTTGCTTTTGTAGACATTCTGCAAGAGGTTGAGTCTTTTAAAAAGAATCTAGAAGAGTAGAATAAAAGTAGTCCCTTCACTCTCTTTTTTTATCTAGGATTTCATTCATCCAAGATGTGAGACACTGATTTGCAGCTTTTCCTCTACTTCATTCCTGATGCTCCTCATGCTTGACTCCTAGTCAAGTGGACACCACAAAAGTGGACTGCAACAGATTCTGCCCAAGGAAAACACTCTCAACTCCCCTTCATACTGCACTGTGCATGGAAACAGAAATAGTTCACATAATGAAAGCGTTGTCAGGCATTGCAAGGGGCTGCTCAGGGAAGTGGCTGAGTCAACATCCCTGGAAGTGTTCAAGGAATGGCTGAACATGGCACTTAATGCTAGGATTTAATTGACTAAGTGGTGTTTGGTCAAAGACTGGATTTGATGATCTTGGAGGTCTTTTCCAACCTTAATGATTCTATCATTCTATGACTCTAAGCACTGATTCAGCCACACAGTTCTTGGCTACAGCTACAAATGTAGTAACCTCACTTGTAAATATACATCACAACTATACACAATAAGACCATGCAAATACAAGACAAATCACTTGCATGGGAGATTTTTTACCCCTTAGAAAATAACAACTGAAACCTGAGTGAAATGAATAAAACTCAATGAAAATTACCTTTTTTCCCCCTGCTTGTGCTATGTTTAGCCCATACAAACCACTTTTGTTGCTTTTACAAAATGGCAGTGTGTAACAGGCACCTCAAGAGTAATAAGTTAGAAAAGCTCAAAATAGCTTTTCGGATTTATCTGTTTAGGGTGTTTGCATGAAGGGTGGCCTTGCAAGAAAATAAAATGGCTGTTCAAGGTAAGTGAAAAATGACCAAAGTTTTCCTGCTTCTAATTTATTTGATAGATGCACTCAGGCTGAACAACTGCACTTCAGTGATTCTCTGTCTTTTCTTATTTTTATTTTTCTCATTTTCTGAGCTGCAGTGTCCACACTAAAATTTGGCAAAATTTAACCAGCAATGAAACACAGGTCCCTTCTGCATCTCCCCTACAGCCTGATTTACACAAACTTGATTTACCTGTATTTGTTTATAATACTTCTTCTTTATTTGCATATAATCTATGTAACTGGTGCTGTTGTGTCAAAATACTTGGAAATCCCAATTTCCAAATCTAATTTTCATTAAGAAGCACTTACTCTTTCATTGTTACTTATAGCAAAATAAAATTAAAATAGCCTGTTAAGTTTTCACATACATGAACAGTTTTGGCAAGAAAAGCAAAGCAAAGCAAGACTAATTCTGATTTTTTTTGTGAACAGGCAAACAAAGGGAACTATCTATTCTTAAAATAAGATTTATTTCAAAAGAAAGAAGCATACATCTTAATTCTGCATGTCAGTTAAATTGTGCAAGCAGTGTTTGTCCAAAAAAGTAAAATGATAGATGGCAACTGGTTGGTAAAATAGAAAGACATACAGTTTGAATTCTGATGTATTTTCTTTTAAATGCATTATTTTTTTAGCAAACTTCCTGCTGCAGCACATGTGAGGATTGGTATACACATGCAAAGTCCTAATAAAGACAAGTTCTTGGGCTACATGGCATTGTAGAGATCAATCTTGAGTAAAATGGTGCAGCATCAGACTTGGACAATTTATTTTTAAAATACCCAAATATGCACTGTTCAAATGCATACTTGCTTGTTTTCAGTTTAGTCCTCAGAAAGATTAGTAAGTAGTGTTCATAACATAATTTTTTGAGGTTTTCTGGGGAGAAAAAAAAAAGAACTGAGAAAAGGAACTGGGAAAAGTAGTGTGATTCTAATACACAGTAAAAGAAACTAAAATACGAAAATAAATATCAAAATACTTCAGTATAGTACATTATTTTATATATTTGCCCCAAACAAGACTCACTTTTGGTCTATTTGGTTGTTTGATTTCTTTCTTTTCACTTCAGCTTTCTAAAAATTTGGATGTCAGAAGTTGCAGGACTGTACAGTTAGAGACAATATTAAGGGACTGGAAAATCCAAATAAAAGATAACACAATATGGAGTCTCCAATCTTTATGTTTCTGTGTCTCCATCTAGACTTAAATTGCATCTGACAGACACCGAGTGATGAAAAGAATTCATGTTAGTATATTATCTAATCATTTATTAATATCTTCATTACAGAACCTCAGTAACTGGCTCAGAAAGAGCTGGAGGATAGTATGAACACCAAAGTCACAACTCAAACACCTTGTTAGGAACTTAAATGTAATGTTATGTACTCCACTTGCACAGATATACTGATTTTAAGAAATATTTAAATGCAGTCTGATGTTATTGCATAAAGTAGTACAGGGTCATGCTTGGGTCCTTGTTTTCTTATGATCCTGCTATTTAAGAAGCATTTACTTCCATAATTTCACTGAAAAAAAGCCCCACTGCACTCTATGATTTCACATGTGGCACTCCACAGATTTTTATGCCATAATAAGAGCTATAAAACAACAATAGGTATCTATGAATAACAGCACTTAAAGTGATTGTAAAAGCTATTAAAATGCAGGCAACCATAATTTCATAATGAAAAACACAGGTCTGTATGGAGAAAGAACATTTTTCATCTTTAGTCTTTTACTTTATTGTCCTGGAGCTTTTATACTGCATCTCCCCCTTTTAGTGATTGCTGCACTCTCCAAGAGTCCTGTAGGTCAAACTCAAGGTACTGTGTTTCATAACAAAATCAATTTTCAAAACATTTTGGCTGCAGTTTAGAGTTACACTAAGTTTGCACCTTTGATAAAATATAACTGATCAAATTGTTTTAAAAATGAGCATATTTGAGAACTACATTGGTCTAACTATAAGACAGAGGTATTCCTATGAATATTCCAGTCACTTTATTACCACCATTGCTAAACAAAAGGAAGAGTGTCCTTCATCCAGTCCATCTGATTGCACAAATAAAACTATTCTTCTAACTTATTCCTTTAGGACACCTGCTTGTATTTTTTTTCCTTTCTATATTTACATTTTTCCCCAAATTGTACTGTCAGGTAAGAAAACAATTGCTTTAAATTTTATGTTGCTGATCCTTCAGACTGATTCCTTACACAGTTCCTCATGCAGGTTGCTTGCTGTAGAGGAGCTCTGTGCAGCATCAAGTTGTTATAAACAGATGGGCTGGAAGAAATGGACCACACTTTTCTGTGATGTAGCTACGGATAATACATATATACACACACACATATCTGTATCAGAGTGTAAGCACATATCTTTATATCCACACAAAGATTTACTGGAAATACTAGGACAGTTGGACAGTCAAACCTCCTCCTTCCAAAAGCAACAGGTAACAGGACACTCGCATGCTGCTGCTGGGGAAGAAGCTGCTGTGTATCAGCAGATATCCCGTGTTCTAGGCACAGCTTGAGTCAGCTTTGTCTATAACAATATACTCTCAGGGTTTATATATACACATTCCTACATCTACGAAAATAAAAGCTCACATATACACTTGAGCCTTCCTTAAATACTCAGAAAGAACAGGCATATTGCTAGAGAGGTGGTTTTGTGCCCAATCCATGAGATAATTCATCCAGCACAAACCTTTTTCTTCCTATGTATAACCAAAATTCAGACCGGCAAATGTAACTAAGACGAGGGAAAAAAAATTATGGGCATATAAGGCTTGTTTTCAGGCCTTTTATTTCACCAGACACATTTCCTCTTCTCCCATTATCCTGAATAAGCAATAAGTGTATGGATACAGGCAACCACCTAAAAGGCCCATACGCCAATGAATGAAACTAAACTGTGGTCTGGAGTATTTGTATTTATCCAACCATTTCTAAATATGTATCTAAATATGTATGCTACAGTTTCATGTAGAAGTATGTTTTGCAAGATGACAATATCACAAATGTACCAAACAGAAAAACAGATGAACTCTTCCAGCAGCAGGAAGTGGTTTTTAAATACATGGCCCTAAAATTCCAGTAAAACTCAAATACTACTTTTGAGCAACCCATGTAAATTTTCAATTAACATGAAACAGTTCCTAAACTATGCATTTTACTACATTAATCAAGCTGAAATTTTAGCTACAATTCAAATTCTTAATAAACAATCATAATACACAAACTAGAAGTTCTTTTCATCTGTACATGGAACCTATTGATATAAAGAGCACTCTGTATATCTACTTTAATAAAAAGTCATTAATCTGAGTTCACCAAAAGGCTAGACTGAAAAACACGAGTACAACTGCTATGCTGAAGGCAACGTTGGTGTGATAATATTAAGTGCCATGGCCTCTTACTGTCAAGAGCCCTTCCCAAAAACGGACCTCAAGGCTTCTGTTCTTGTCTCGCACAGCTGAAGTCTCTGCACTTACTGAGTGCAGATGTGTCTGTCTCCTCTGGAACTCATGACACTTGAAGTCCAAAATTATTTAGTTTTTAGTACCTCAATGGACTGAATCTGGTTAAGAAATTTTTTTTTAAAAATTATTTTTTGCTTTGCAGTCTGTTGGGAAAGGCTAACATCGGTGGAGATACAGTCACCTGATAATGTTTAGCCTGCAAAGGCCTGTAGAGTTATTTTGTACCAATTTAGACTGTTCTCTATCAGATAAATACCCAAGTGACAAGTTGTGATCGAGCTAAGTGACAGTAGTCAGGTATTTCTGGTAACAGGCTCCTGAACAATCACACTGTTCAATGATCAAATGGTGCATTGCATGATGCAGACAAATTTGGCTCTGTGGATAACACTGCATATATTTTTTATGTAGGATCTTATGAATACAACCACATACACTATGAATATTTAAGGACCATATGCAGGCTGGATCATCAACTGAGAGACGCCCTTCACTGAGATCTCTATATAACAAATATAAATATTTATTACATTGTATTTGTATTAACATCATTTATAATACTAAAACATGTACAACAGCTGCATCAGCATTTTCTTTTGTACTCTGTCTAGCATAGAAAATAATTTTCATCTGAAAACTTGGTAACTCATGTCAAAGAGAGAATTATTTCTGCCTTATAAGTAAGGACAGCACGAAGGGGAGGACAGAAGAACTTATCCTCCACAAAAAATATTCCTGCATCGTTAATACATAGATGTAAGAGTTTTATGTATTTTATTAGTGCTTAGTCCATTGAGTAACGATGATTATGACAACCAAATCAAAACAAAACAATTCAAATCAAGAAAATAATTTATTAATGTCTGATTTAGACCACATTGTCAATATGTGAGAAAGTCATAGCAGTGGTGAGTCTGAAAGCAGTATTCACTTTTATTGCTGCACTGCTCTCAGGACAGTTCTTCTGGTTTCATGAGGTAAGCCTTATTTATTCAGACTAAGATCTTTCAGAAAATGATCCAAACTTCAGTTTGCACAAGTAAGCAAAAAACTCTAGAACTGCAGGTTCCCAGACACTGAAGATTTAGTGCTGACTGTGGATTCTGCTCTTAGAAAAACATTGAAAACTTGCCATTACTTTAACTCTGTATTTATGTTTCTGGGTTTTTTTCACAATAAATATATTTATACTTTACACAGACAGAATTCTCCAAAATCTGAATAAATCCACTATACCTTCATCAGGCTGCCATGCACAGCATCCTTCTAAACCTCAACAGGGTCGTTCAGATAATATAAACATTATCCTGCTTATTGCTACTGTACTAAAAATAAAATTTGATGTTTCGAGTTACAGCAGATACAAGCTGAATAGAGCTTAGCTCTTTTTCTAAGTGCCTTGGGCATAAATAGGTAATCAATCATATTAAATCAATATGTTGTTCAGCCATGTAGATTCCCATGTCTATAATTCCAGCTTTATTCAAATGATCTTTAGTCTCAGTACACTCTTCATTGATTTTTTTTTTTTCTCACCCAGAAAAGGCACAGAAATAGATATGTGCTACATTTAAAGCTTGGAAATACCAGTTTAGAAAAAAAAAAGAAATAGAAAGTAATCCCTGTTACCTATTATTATAGCCAAGATATTTCACTATTTTAAGGTTGTTCCCAACCTTAAAAGTCTTCTTAGTTGTTGAGGCCTCACTCTCACTGACAATGTCCTACTGTGATTAAAGGAATGGGCTTCAAAACTACCAACTGCTCACTTTAACATATTTATTAAATCAGTAACACAGGAGCAAACATGCCATGAATAGGAAGTTTAGGTCTTTATATACAATTTCCGTCTACATCCAGTGATGTCAGACAGAATGGATGTAAAAGCCCTAAGAATTCCCATTTAAATTATTAAGCAAAGCCTCCGCAACCGCAATTTCGTGGACTGCAGTCACACATAAATGTTGATTTTTCTTTTTAAAATCTTAAAGTGTAACAAAATGCCTCTTATTGTCAGTCTTTTCATTGTCTAGGTTGGCACTGAATAAGCATGAGCATAGATGTTTCAGTTTGTTTGAAAACTATTGAAAAATGTAAATAACCACTGATCTTAGAATAAACAGTTGAATGTGGCATTTGCTTTCATATTAAATAATTTGAAATGAGAGGAAGAACAGCATGACATTAAAAGCACAATCTATCTTATTGTGTGGTTCTTTTCCAGTGACTTTGTAAAAGCACTGCTCTCTACTTATTCCAGAAGATAATAAGAATCTGCGTTTGGCTGGTTTGATCAGTGAAATGAGAGGCGAGAGAGAATATTTGCATTTAAAATTGCTCTTTAATCTGGCTGTCCTTGACCTAGGAGCTGTACCAGCTTCATAGTGTCTCGACAGATTGGCCTATTTCTAGTAAACAAATTATATTTGTTTGCAAAAGCAAGAAGCTCATCTAAGTATTCATATTAAGATGAGTGGCTTTCTGTGCAAAAGTCCTCTTTTTTATCCAAGAGTAAAAATGCAAGTGGAGGTAAATATAAAAGCGATGTGTATTTTAGTCCCAAATGTGTTCTGTTTTGGTAATTCTTTCCATCTGGTGTAAGGGAACAAGTAATAAGTCACTTCAAAACTTACATCAGACCTCTTAGCAAGGCTCACCAAGCTTCTAAAAAAATGTAAAGAAAAATATCACTAGACAGTTCATTACTGGCTTCTGATTCAGAAAGAAAAAATACAGACCCAGAGTCAAATGCCCTCCAAAACAGGATCTGAAAGCAACAGTAATTCTGGCTTAGATTTGGATTAAGCATACTTCCAACATCTGGCTATAATCTTGAGTGGAAAAGCCTGGATGCTCAGCTCAAAATATACTGTGCTGAACATTGGCTTTACTCAGTCAAGTTGCCCCATCCTTACAACTGTTGAAGGCTAGATTGGATGGGGCTTTGAGAAACCTGGTCTATTGAAAGGTATCCCTACCCATGGCAGAGGGGTTGGAACCAGATGATCTGTAAGGTCCCTTCCACCAACTCAAACCATTCTATGATCCTATTATTTCTTGTCTAAATAGCAGCAGATCTACTCAAGTACTCTTCATTTCTGTATAAATTATGAATCTCAATCTGTCATGCCTATTGCCTGTTTCGTAAGTTGCCAACAAGACCTTAGCCTTAAAGAGACCCTCAGGTCCTTCTCCACAGAGCTGCTTTCCAGCAGGTCGGCCCCCAGCCTGTGCTGGTAGCTGGCATGATTCTTCCCCAGGTGCAGGACCCTGCATTTGCCTTTGTTGAGTTTCAGACAGTTCTTCTCTGCCCATCTCTCCAGCTTGCTGAGGTCCTCCTGAAGGGCTGCACTGCCCTCTGGGGTATCAGCCACTCCTCCCAGCTTTGTGTCATCAGCAAACTTGCTGAGGAGGCCTCTGCTCCTTCATCCAAATCTCTGCTGAAAAAGTTAAACAATACTGGTCTCAGTATTGAACCTTGGCAGATGCCACCAGCGACAGGCCTCCAACTAGACCCTGTGCCACTGATCACAACCCTCTGGGATCTGCCGTTCAGCCAGTTCTCAGTCCACCTCCCTCTCTACCCATGTTAACTGCTCTGTTGTGTTTGTGTGGCCAACTTTTGATAGTGGAGACGGTACAGGGGAGGCTTCTGTGAGAAGCGGCCAGAAGATTCCCCCACGTTTGTCAGAGCCAATGACACAGCTGGCTCTGGGACAGAACCACCACTGCCAAAGGCTGTGATCCCATGGGAGGCCCATGCTGGAGCAGGCTGCTGGCAGGGACCTGCAGACCTGTGGAGAGAGGAGCCCATGTTGGAGCAGGCTGTGCCTGAAGGACTACACCCCAGGGAAAAGTGATCCATGTTGGAGCAGTTCGTGGTGAACTGCTGCCATGGGAGGGACTCACATCAGAGAAGTTCATAGAGGACTGTCTCCTGTGGGAGGGACCCCATGCTGGAGCAGGGGAAGGACTCCTCTCCCTGAGCAGCAGCAGAAACAACCTATGGTGAACTGACTGCAAGCCCCTGTCCCTGTCTCCCTGCACCTGAGGGAGGAGGCAGAGCTGGGAAGGATTTGGGGAGTGGGTAAGGTGTCTTTTTAAGACTTTTTTTACTTCTCATTATCCTGGTGATTTAGTTCATAATAAATTCAATTAATATCCCAAATTGATTGTTTTGCCCTTGACAGTATTTTGGTGAGTGATTTCTCTCCNTTTTTAAGACTTTTTTTACTTCTCATTATCCTGGTGATTTAGTTCATAATAAATTCAATTAATATCCCAAATTGATTCTGTTTTGCCCTTGACAGTATTTTGGTGAGTGATTTCTCTCCTGGTTTTTATCTCAACTCATAAAACTTTCATTGTATTTTCTCTCCCGAGTCCAGTTGCGGAGGGGAGTGATTGACAGGCTGTTGTGGGTGTCTGGCATCCACCTAGTGCCAACACACTACAACTATCTTGTCCCAAACCAAGAGTTTTCTCACTTTACACTTCTGAATCTCTCCTTTATCTCACCAGGGAAGTGAGCACCTGCCTGGGGCTTAGTTGTTGTCTGGGGTTAAAGCACAACACCCGGTCACAAACCATGACCACCCCTCTTAATTCCAGAAGCTGCACAGCAGCTGCCAGTTACACTCTCCATCCAAATTCACACCCAGGGAACTGCTTTAAAAGTGAACAAGGTTGACATAGCAGCTACTTTCCCTTTGCATGTATTTTCTAAGGTCAGTACCTCCTCTTCCTGTGGGTAAGAAGTTCCTGTAAGATACTATCTAGGCTACACCCAATATAAAGCAAGTTTCAAAGGCAAATGAAAAAAAAAAAGGCATGAAGTAAGTTACTCCCCATTCCTGCTCCAGCTCTCTTCTTTTCTCAAAGTTGTTCCAAATGTTTTTTCCTCTGGCTAGGCCTGACATCCAAAATGTTGCACATGAATATATTCACCACAATGACAGGACTTTACTTTTCCTGAGAAACCTTCAGACACGTGCTTTTATGGATTCTCAGAAAGGCCATAAGGAAACCTCAAAATATTCATATATTGGATAATCCAAACTTTTAAATGCTTATCCAAACCAATTTGAACAGTTAAATGTTTCAAGGTCAAACAGTCAATACAAACTCTGATCAGTAGTTCTCAGCAAACGGGTAAAGATTTTTTTTTCAGGAAATGCTGTCTAAACATTTTTTAAAAAATCTGCTGTAGCCATTGGATTCTATTTCTTGAATTCACTTTCAGATCAACATTTAAGTAACTATATTTCATTAGAGAAAATAAAAATAAAAAATATGGATACTCACAATCAATGACAGTGCATTCATATGTACCACTAATCAAACCAATGCTGCTTGCACACAGTAGGAAAAAAAAATGGTGTGAAATACTGTAATCAAAAATTAAAAATATAAACTCATAAGGAAATTCTAATATACTTTTGGGTTGCTTAGAAGCAGAAAAAAAAAGTAAATTGGACAAATTATTCATTATAAATTAGTTTTTCATCTGTAGGATTAAGTGTGAAAGAACAACAATTTCACATGACATTTACTGCAGGTAAACAAATAGATCCACTTGCTTTCAGTATCTAGCCAGATATCTGATTTATTATATGGTTTATTTAGAAAGAAAAACTGTGCTGATTACTTTCTTCCAAAATAAAAAATATTTTCCCTAAAACATGATTTACAATACTATATGTAGATACGTGACAGTGAACTTTTCCTTCTACCAGCACAGCATCAGAGTTCTAGTTATCTCAGTCCGTAAGATACCAAAATGATTTAGATTGAACCTATGAACTTTTATAAAATGACAAGAAATTTTCATTGCAAATGGATGCATGATAGCAATCTCATATATTCTAGCTTTGGAATATAGATGTTGAAAGGGCACAGGAGATGGAAGGATCTCCAAAACATGTGAATTTTGTCCTATAAGGCAGCAGGTTTTTCTGCTGCTATCTAAGAAGGGGGAAAAAACCCCACAAATACATATGTTCGTTTTTATTGGACTAATGTATTACAAACTAAAATGACTTTTAATTTTGTATATATTTTGTGCTCCTGAGACTGTAGGCATTTCAAAAATATGTGGAACTGGCTGAATGCCTTCCTAACCTTGATAATCCAGCTGCCTCAATTTCTCCTCCTGCTTTACATACATTTACTATCCAGAAAAAGTGCAAGAAATGCTCCCTAAAAGATGTTTAATACCCTAGGGAATTTGCTAGTACTGTAAATAAAAAAACCCCAAACTTCAATTATAATCCTAATCTTACCTTACAAAGGTTCTATATCTGCACAAAAAGGAAGGTCTCATACATTTTGATACTAACAGAAAGTAATATACTGTCTGTCAAGAAAGGGCGTACTTTTGAAATGCCATTTCTTAGCAGGACTTCAGCTTGTTTAATAATGAAAACTGTGTTGAGGTAAATAATACAGGAGTCACTTTCTTCTCCTTCCTTTTTTGCTACTGTTGCTCAGTTGTGATTCTTAGAATTAACAGAATGTGCGCCCATGATTTGAAGTGGCCGTGATCTAGTCGCTAGAATACAAATACACATGGTTGAGTGAAGCTTTAACAACAAAGATTAATTTCTGTTCCATTTTCCTTTCTTCTGTTCTAGGAAGACTATTAATTGAATAAAAGTGCATCTTTCCCTGGTGGTAGGATTAGGGAACAGATCGGGTGTTCATCTTACACTTGGGCTTGCCATAGCTGGAAAAATTCAGACATCATATTTGATAGCACTTTCTTCCCTGTCTGGATATCTGTTGTTATGGTGATAGTTCCAGGAGGAAACATTAATGAAGATGGCTTGAAAGCTTTGATGTGTACAGCACAATTATTTTAACACCTCATAAGAAAAGGTGACAGTTAGTTAGTACTGCTCCTGGCTAAAGATGCGTCATTGTATCAGCTTTCATGAAAACTACCTGAATTTCTATTTGCTATGTATCTGTACACAATGTTGAATACAAATACGTAATAAAAAGGATTTGGAACAACAACATGCCCCCCTACTCCCCGCCCCCCATTTTCTCACAAAGGATATAAGCCATTATTCTTAGGAACTTGGTTACAGTAAAAACTGACTTTAAGCATTAAATACAAATTTTAGAATATCTGTATTCCTCTTTTGTGACAACCCAAGACCATCCAGCATAATCTCTCATATCCAAAGCTAAGCTGTGAACAAATCCACAAACCCACATCACCCAGCACAGGCCTGCCAACACATTGCATCACCCAGACTGTTGTTCACCTGCAGAGGGAAAGTGTTAAAAGACAGAGGAGGTATTGGCCTGGACTATTCCATCTCAGAAGGACTCGATGTTCATCATAGAGCTTGGCTCACACGTTGTGAATGAAGGCATTTACTTACATAGTCTTCATAGGCCTCGTGTGCGGGCGGCGGGGGTGGTCTGTAACCCGGGACGGACGGGGCACCCCTGGCTCGAGGGGTGGGAACGCCCCTGGCCACCGGTGGGACAGGGAGCGCTCCACGCGTCACCGGCGCTCCTCGGGGTGCTTGGGCACCTCGTCCAGGCAGCGGGGGAGGAATGGCACCCCCACGTCCCCTGTGGGGTACAAAAAGGAACGATCACTCTGGCGTCTACAATGAGGGAAGACGTGTGCTGCCCCATTTTAAAGGCTCTCATGTTTTTACTACTATTTAAAGCATCATATAACTCTAGGCTTTTGGCAGCTACAATGTTAAGCACTTTTAGGCAGTATCTCAGGCAGAACTCATATTATGGAAAGGCATTATTTTTAAACCATCCAGTACCTTTTACACCTGATCCTCTTGTTGCTTGTACTAATAAAATTCTGAATCATTGTAATTCACAGGGTTGCAGAATTACCCCAAAGCAGTTCTAGAAGATGAAGAAAATGAGGAACCTCTTCTGTTGCTCTCAAACAATTTTACAAGAGCAGTCATCACTCTCATTTTCATGTTTATTGGTGGGTAGAAGAAATGGATTGGCAGAAGATATTGCAAGAGAGCAGAAACTTGCAATGCAAAATTCAGGAAGAATATAAAAGGAAAGGAATAACTTTTCATCCTGCCTAATTTAGTTCAGCACAAAGGAATGGTAGCATGGGATTCTACTTTTTCCCACTGCACAGAGAAAACAGAGCTTATAGACAAGCATGGAAAGAGTTTTAGCATCCTCCTAGCCATTTATGCTATAACCCCCTTGCTGTACTAATTAGCAAGTCAGAAGAAGCTGTTACTGTTTAAAAAGACTTGTAACTATACCATATGATGAAATAGAACGGGGATGTATCAGGGTAGCAGTCTGTGGGTTTTGTTTCAGAGCAGTATGCTCTTGGGTGTGCTGTCCTTTTGGAAGACTGTGAATGCCAGGTATAACAACCATGCATGACACCCATATCCACAGCTGTGAACGGAACTCGGGTCTCCTGTAGCAGTAGGAACTGTGGCTTGCTCCCTGATGAGACAACCAAACCCACTGCATTAGCTCGTGATCTTCATTACGTTACTACAAGTTTCAGTAGCTGATCTTAGACTTGCAGAATCACTGAACGGTTTGTGTTGGAAGGGACCTTCGGAGATCCTCTAGTCAAAACCCCGTAGCTTGGGCAGGGACATCTTTCACTAGATCAAATTGCTAAAGATCTGTCCCACGTGACCTTGAACACTTCCAATGATGGGGCACCCACAACTTTTTCCAATGTTTCTTCCCCGTGTCAAACCTCTTTCCATTTAAGGCTGGTAAAAAGTCTCTCTTATAAGCCCTCTTTATATACTGAATGGCTGCAATGAGATACCCCCAGGGCTCTCTCTTCTCCAGCCTGAACAACCCAGCCCTCTCAGCCTGACTTCATAAAGAGAGGTGCTCCAGACCTCTGACCATATCTGTGGCCCTCCTCTGGACCTGCTTCAACATGTCCATGCCTTTCTTGTTCTGAGAACCTCAGAGCTGGATGCAGTACTTGAGGTGGGGTCTCACCAGAGAGGAGCAGAGGGGCAGAATCCTCTCCATTGACCTCCTGGCCACGCTGCTTTGGCTGCAGCCCAGGATACGCTTGGCCTTCTGGGCTGTGAGCACACTCGGGGCTGCTCTCAATCTCTTCATCACCCACTCTGTGCTGACACTGGTGATTCCCCAGATGCAGGACCTTGCACTCAGCCCTGCTGAACTTTACGTGGTTCACACAGGCCCACTTCTGAGACCTGCCAAGGTCCCTCTGGACAGCATCTTTCCCCCAAGTGTATCAACCACACTACCAGAAATAAAATTATGCTATTAGCATAAATTATTACTGTAATTATTTAGCTCAAAATACTTGAGTTGCAGTTTGGGTTTCTTTATATTCTCCTGGGATTTTTCACTGGAAAACAGGGAAATCATCCAAGATCATAGGATCTGTGCAACTGATTCAATCATTTGGGCATTTGGCAGGAATTAGGGGCCAGCACTCCACTGATAATGCTTTGAACCCAATCAAAAGTTGCCAATTTGTTGCAATGATGTTCTGAACATCATTATTAAGTTAAGCTCTTCAGAGATCCTGGGTGTAAAGAAGACTGAGCCCTGAGACTCTGAGTGGAAGATGGTCAACTGCCAAAATGCAAACTGCAAATGCCAACTGCAAAAAAATGCCAATATAAGTGCATCATACTACTGATTAAAGAACTCATGTAGGAAAAAGTGATGGCAAACATGGTAGACACCTTCAGGGAAAAAACCTCAGAGGTCATAGGAAAGATCAGCCCATTCAATTACTGACTCCTCTGTCAGCATAACATAAGCTACCCCCATATCCTATCTCCTCCAAAATAAGAGTTGATTTTTTAGGACTCATCTTGAAATTACCTGTATGGAGAGAAGACTAGGAGTAGTTAGGTAACTCAGATGCCTGAGGCAACAAAGTTCTTAAGGGTTCACAATGAAAAACAGGTCTGAGAAAACATATTAAGATTTTACACTGGCCTTAATAACAAGCAGAGATATATGGTATTTAGATGTGAAAAAATACTTGGAAGAATTCAGGAAACATTCGCACTCCAATGTTTTTTTATTATGCCAATCAAATTGACTTAAAACTGATAGCCCATCAACAAATAACATATAATGCAGTTTATATATTTAGGTATATTTGTATATATACACAGTATACCTGTAATATGTATAAAAGGTAACTATTTGGCAAATAAAGTTCCACCTAGCCTATGTGGCCTTCTCTGACTACATTATTATTTTGACCAAAGATTTTATGCTACAGACCATACTGCCTAAATAGTAGCATAAAAGTATTCTTTCTTAGAAATATCCTTTTCCCGTCTTCATAATCTGCTCTCATTTGTTGTTTATTACGTGCATACCACCCACTGAACCCTGAGAACTTTAGATCAGAAAATCTGGAACAATACAGACGACACAGGCTATCAGAAGACAAATATTTTTGGTTTACTGACCAGGATATGTATGTAATTGTCTTTTTTTTTTTTTTAAACTACGGGTCTTTTTATTGCTTACACTTTGTAAAGCAATTGACATGATAGCTCAGGTTACCACACCTTGAAGGAGCTGCAGGTGGCACACGGATCCCTCTTCCTCGAATGCCCCGTCCACGTGATGAATCCTCAGAACCATTCAAATATGAAAGTTCTCTCAGCTGCTCCTGGCGAATTTCATCATTATAATCCTGAAATGCAAAAGGCGAAACTTTCTGAAACTTTGTATTTTGGCTAAGCTGACAAACCACCCAAACCAGAAATTCCATGGATGGTATTTGGGTGAACTGCTCTGCATTATCACTGGTATGCTGAAAAACTGTAGAAGTGGGAGAGGACAACTACCTATAATATATGGACAGAAAAATGTCTATGTATGGGTAGTGAAGGTGGTCATAAAGAGCATGAACAGGCAAAATAAAACACAAAAGGCACAGAAGGCATAGACACAAAGAAATGTATCTGTATGCAAAACGCAAATGGACATTCACATACAAAAGGTACAAATTTCAAGCAACTTATAATTAGACAAAAAAATGTGTTTTATAAATATTTTGTATTTTTGGCAAACTTCCCTGGCTACCTTTATGCACTTAAAACACAAATTCCACCTTATATTCCACATTAGCATGACTGGATGATTTAATTCAACACCAATTAGCATCACTGAATGTAGCCTTCAGTTACTTTGTATATCCTGAAAGGAGCTCTCTCTTTACGAGTTAAGTAACAAAGCTACGTTTACTATAAAAAAACTGTTAAATGAAATAAAATATGCCCATTCTAAGTCAGCAGGGTATCGACTTCAGCACTGCAATTTCTGTTGGCTCAGTAAACAGAACACCAGATGAACTTCCTTTGCTCACTGATACAAAGTAGAATCACAGACTCATAAAATGGTTTGTGTTGGAAGGGACCTTAAAGATCAAATTCCAAGCCCCCTGACATGGACACCTTGTTGACTTCCTCTTCATTGGAATTCCCGACTGGGAGAGGTTATCCTTGAGTATTAACCATGTCTATTGGGGCCCTCTTCCTTCCAGGGCTCTATCCCACTGCATTCCACCAAGCAGCTCCCTGAAGAGACCGAAGTCTGCTCTCCTCAAGTCCAGGGTAGCCGTTGCTGTGCGCTCTCCTCCCTGTCTTAAGGATCTTGAACTCCATAATTTCATGGGCAGCCCAGGCTACAACTTCCCCACCAGCCCCTCCCAGTTGGCGAGAACAAAGTCCAGGATAGAGCATCTCCCCAGTGCCTTCTCTAGTACTTGGAAAAGGAAGTTACCCTCAAGGTATTCCAGGAACACATTTGCCCTGCTGTGTTGTTCCTCCAACAGATGTTGGGGAGGTTGAAGTCCCCCATGAGGACCAAGGCTTGTGAACGTGAAGTTGGTTTTTTTGTCTATTGAGTATCTCATCCATTATAACACATAATAATGGACAATGTTTACTTATTTTCCAACGTTTGTCAAAATTATTTTGTCAGAAATTCCTTTTTTTAAAGCTTCCTTCCATTGTATTCAGCTTTTTATGGAATGATCACTGTACCAAAAGTCCACTGCAGCAGCCAGCTCACTGGCAGCACAGCTGTGTGCCAGCTAATTATTGTTTCAAAACAGAAAGGATTATTGAATTTCAGCTCTTCTGTTCTTTCATCCTTCCACAGGCAACTGCACTGACTATCACGCAAGGACCTGAAAATGCATTACAAGTGACACCTCTTTTAGCCAAGTTAAAGACCAAGCGAATGGTGAGCTGGAACTGAGGCCTTGCTCTTTCCTTCTTCTTCCTAAGGAGGTCCAGGAAATCTGTTTAAAGATATGATCCCGATCCTGTGTTATAAGAGAGAGTGTAGGCCTCGTCACGATTTCTTTTCTAAATTTCTGAAGAGTGTAGCTGGAGAAAAATCTATAAATGAAATTCAGAAAAGAACCCTATTTATACAATATAGTGTGTGATAATTGCAGCACAACCATAATTAAAAACAAATCCTTAATTTGCTACTAAAATAGATAACGACTTTCATCTCATACCATCCCATCCCCAAGTCTTTTTGCACATTTTTCTATCCTTCTAACATGAATGGTTATAAGCCAAAGACATCTTCTAAATCAATGTGCTCTGTAAAATACAGAGAGAAAAACACAAAATCAATGAGATCACATTTACAGCAATTGTTGGAATAGGTACCATCTACTGTGCCCACTTAATATCATCTGTTATTCATACTGGCTTTACAAGGATTAGGACTTCAAACTTGCTGATTGAGTTTACCCTCCAGATTCCACACCGGTGCTGAGACTGAACTTCATTAATAATGCAGGTATATTTTGCAAGAGGAAAATGTGGGGGGAAAAAAAAAAAAAAAAAAGACCTGCAAGGGACAGAAATTGGAATTTCTGTGTTGCTGCTTTAACCTCTCTCTTTTGGAATATTGCTGTATAAATGAGTTCTACTAGAAATCGCCTCAAAGACATTATTCCTCCCTCAGGCAAAAATATAATTTAAAATCTTAGTATAGACAAAACAGGAAATCTAAATCGAATTTATAATATGCTACAAGATCTGCAAAACTTCACCATTCTGTTAAGCAATGCCCTTAGTTTTAGTGCGCAGGTTATTTGCTGCACGTTCAGTTAAGAAACAGTGAAATGACAAGGTAAAGACAGCAAAGTGCATGGAAAATGCTAGGACAGGTCTCTTGAAAGAGAAAGATTTCATTAAAAAATACAACTCTATATAGATAATTTATCTTATGGGCGCCTTAAAGAGCATAGTAAGGATCATAATTTCTAAACCTGAAACCTGAAATTTTCAGCAGAAATGCTCATTTTGCCTCTTCCGTTAAACAGAAACATAACGCTGAATTAATGTTTCATAGCTGCTACAAGTATAGCTAGAGTCAGGGTATCTATCCTGATGAATATTTAATTGTATCTGAGTTCAGAGACTAGCACATGAGCAAAATTATGCTGCTGATGTTTCATATACATATATCTAATCCCAGGAAAGAGTACATGATGTTGCAAGACATACCTATACTGAACCAAGTACAAGGAAATAGCTGCACGCTACAGTAGTATATTTTGTTTCAGAGAAAAAAAACACAAAACCCCCCCTTTTTTATGTTAAAATAAGCTCATGAAAAATGTCCTGTACTTCATAACTTTTCTTATAGCTTTCTAATAGTCTTATAGCTCTCCTTATAGCTGATAATCTACATTAACCTATATGTTTTGCTCTTCTTTATATCCTTAAAGACATTACTACCTATAAACAGCTTTTCCATTTACTGGTGATAAGGAGAGTACAATTGACTTGTATCATGGAGGTCAGTGTTTACTAACACAGCGAGCTAACCACCTCTGCCCACGACTATTCACCTAAACATACATCTTGACTTTAGAAATGCCAAGGATTTACAACATCAGCGAAGTCATAGCACCCAGGGCCACCATAAATTGCCGTGTTTCTGTAAAAGCCTAAAAAACCAAATTACATGTTTAGATAAAACATTCAGTAGTCCAGAAAACATCAACATGTTTACCCCAAATTACCACAATTATGTTTATTAATGAAGGTTAGGAGTGATTAATTAGGTTGGTTGCCTTGACTGTTGTAAGAACAAAGGAAACCCATGTCCAGGTTTTCCAAAGGAAATCAGAGTCTGGCTGGTGGCAGTTCACCCACAGGCCCTTCTGGCAGCAGTGACAGGAGATGCAGCGAAGAGGACAAAGCACAGAAGCTCCTAGAGACCTCAATAAACCATTTTGGTAAAAAATAGCAAAGAATGATGCACGTTGCAAAACCTGATCTGAATTAACAAGAACATGTAGTGACAAAGGAGGAGAGTTAATAAAGAAATCAAAGGGTAAGGCATAGAAAGACCAAAAGGATTTGGGGAATATATCTATCATTACCATAACAAAGGCTTATAGAAGCCAAGGATAAATCAATCCCTTAAGGACTGTGATCTCCTGTCCTGATGTACTCTGCACATTTAAGTTCTATTATAATTCTATTAATAAATATCATTACTCTTATCTGTGACAGCTGAATTTCATTCTTACCAGATAG
>VZRR01008434.1:0-182092 GCA_013398015.1 Oreocharis arfaki | reverse complement strand
GGCAACGCCTCCTGGCCGGGCTATAAAGGGCCCCGAGGCAGGGGAGCGGGCACTCGCTGCTGCTTCTGCTGCTGCTGTGCTGCCGAGCCGCCTCTCTCTCCACCTCCAGCCTCCAGCATGAGCACCACTGTCAGGCAATACTCCTCCTCCACCTCCCTCAAGGGATTCGGGAGCCTGGGGGGAGGCTCCAGCAGGCTTTCCTCCGTGCGTGTTGGGGGAGGAGGGTACAGGGCCCCCAGCGTCCACGGGGGCTCTGGCAGCTACTCGGTGTCTTCCCGCGTGGCCTCGGGGCTCGGCAGCGGCTTTGGGGGCAGCTACTGCAGCAGCGCAGGAGGGGCCCTCGGCGGGGGCTTTGGGGGCAGCTATGGGGCCGGCTTTGGGGCCGGCTTCGGGGCCGGCTTCGGAGGCGGCTTTGGAGGAGGCTTTGGAGGAGGCGATGGCATCCTGCCGGCGGGGGAGAAGGAGACCATGCAGAACCTCAACGACCGCCTGGCCGCCTACCTGGACAAGGTGCGAGCCCTGGAGGAGGCCAACACCGACCTGGAGGTGAAGATCAGGGAGTGGTACAAGAAGCAGGGACCTGGTCCTGACCGTGACTACAGCCCCTACTACAGGACTATCGAGGAGCTCAGGAACAAGGTAGGATGCTGGGATTAACGTGACATCTTCATCGAAGTCACTTGTAAAGAGATGACCTTGTTCCTAACAGCTGGAGGGAACAGGATTGTCAAATGGCAGGTAATTAGTCTGAAATGGAAACCAGAGCTTTGGAATGACAGTCACTATGAACAGCAGATCACCATGTGCCAGAATGGGGTTTCTATTGACTGTTCCAGTGTAGGGAGGAAGATGGGGCAGGAAAGGAGTCAGACAGGCATTCAGGTTACCTGATGCTACTTGCTGCCATGCTGTCACCTCCTGCCTTCCTTCATACTACTTGTGCCTTGTAGTTGCTCCCTGTTAGGCTCCTGATGGAGCTCTCAGCAGGCAGGGACTTGTTATCTCTTGGCCCTACTCGCTGCTGAGTGATATGCAGATGGAGATGAATAGTCATTCTCACAAACATCCTACAGATCAGATTTTTTTTCCCCTACCCTTTGAGGAGGCTAAAGGTAGAGGTTAAAATAGAAAGAAACTGTCCTATGAGACGGTTGTTCTTTGGGAGTTACAGACAGGAGTCCAGTCCAGGGTTGGAACACACTGGGCTGTGGTAGGTGCTGAAATCAGGTGTGTGCCCTGCTCTAAATTCAGCAGATGAAATCATGGCCAAGGTAATTTCTTTATTGTTAGCAGCTCCCTGGATGACTTTAGACGAAAGTTCTTCGGCCAAAACACCAGAATCTGCCTGCCCCTCCCTGCCCTGCCATCGCTTGCCCCCCCTCAGCCCGGATCACTCATCCCGAGTGAGCTCAGGTTCACTGAGGGCATGAGGTGTGGGCGGTTGGGCAATGACATACCTGGTCTGTGAGAGTAAATTCTTGGGAAATGGGGCAGGGTCAGCCCCTGGGGGAACTCACATTCCTAAAATTTCTTGGGCTTGACCCTGGGGGAAAGGGCTTGCCTTGATGCAGGAAGCTCCTCTGCAGATTCCAGCACATGGGGCTGTGCTCTGATGGAGCACAGAAGCATCTGGAGGCAGGAGCTGTCTCTGGATTTAAATGATGAAGTGCTGGGTCTCACAGAAACCCTCTGCTCCTGATCCAGGGTGAGGCAGACCCTTCCTCCCCCCCTCCCAGCTAGGAAATGACCACCTCAATATTCCTGGATTATTCCTTGGATATTTCCTGAAGCAGGAGAACTCAGAGCTTTTCATTAGCTTGTGGCTACAGAAATTCCTGCTCACTAAATGCCCAATCATTTTCATAATCCCAGAGCAAATACTTGCACCTCAGGTGTAATTATGAAAGCCAAATGATGCAGGCACAAGGCACTCCCTCCTTCCTCAACACTTTTTTCCTTCTTAGCTGGGCTGCTCCCATTCCCAAAGCCTGGAGTGCTGCCAGGGCGCAGCATGGTGTGAGCAGCTGGAAATGCCACCTGGGCAGGGCCACGTGCCCATGGCAGTGTTCCCAGGAGACCAAATCTGTCTGACTGGGAGATGATGGGAGATGTAAACGAGCACGCCATCTCCTTCTTTGCAGAGCCCACATGGAAGTCCAGCGCCATGGGCAGGAGGCGCAGTGGTGCTCCAGTCCTTCCCTGGATGAGATCACTTAGAGTATTTGAAATGACTTTTTAACTCTTTCACTTATCCCCCATCAGATTCTTTCTGCAACTGTTGAAAATGCCAACATCGTCCTGCAGATCGACAATGCCAGGCTGGCAGCAGATGACTTCCGAACCAAGTGAGTCCAACACCTCTGAAAGCTTTTGTGAAAAAGGGAGAAAGGCCTGGCTATTCAAGGCTGTTTTCTTCTGCAGCTGGGGTTGCTCCAGTGGAGTGGGACACCTGGGAATAGTTCATCTCTTCCTGAGCACAGCACTGATATTTCTGCACTGTGAGAGATGTGCACACACATTGAATTAAAGATTCTTGGCAGACATACACTGAGCTGGGGAAGGAAAAGATGAGAAAAATGCTATATTGGGTGGGTGTATGCAACTGTGTGTGTGTCCCCAGGTTTGAGTCGGAGCAGGCTCTGCGCATGAGCGTGGAGGCCGATATCAACGGGCTGCGCCGGGTCCTGGATGAGCTGACCCTGTCCAGAGCTGACCTGGAGATGCAGATTGAGAACCTGAAGGAGGAACTGGCTTATCTGAAGAAGAACCACGAGGAGGTGAGCATGGAGTCAGGCTCAAATTGGGACCTACAAATGTTCCTTGTGCACCAGGGAAAGGGTCAGGCCAAACACACAGGAGTCTCTGCAATTAGGGCTGTCAGGAAACACTTGAGCAGGAAGGGGGAGAGAGATAATCCTTCAGGCAGGACCTCCAGGAGGTCTGTGGGGTTCCTGTGCTGGGTGCAAATAAGAAATTTCTCACGATGGGAAGATGCCAGGTCCCTCTGATATGTGTTGTGTCTCTTTTTGTGTCAGGAAATGACTGCCCTGCGCGGGCAGGTGGGTGGGGAGATCAGCGTGGAGATGGACGCTGCTCCTGGCATCGACCTCACCAAGATCCTGGCGGAGATGCGGGAGCAGTACGAGAGCCTGGCGGAGAAGAACCGCAGGGACGCCGAGCAGTGGTTCTTCAGCAAGGTGAGGAGCTGGCGGCGAGCAGCGGGCGCGGGGCCGGGGCTGTGCCCGCTGCCGGGGCTCTGAGGGCACGGCTTTGCCTCGCTGCAGACGGAAGAGCTGAACCGGGAGGTGGCCATCAACACGGAGCAGCTGCAGAGCGGCAAGACGGAGATCACGGAGCTGCGGCGCACGATCCAGAGCCTGGAGATCGACCTGCAGTCCCAGCTCAGCACGGTACGAGGGCTCGGCTCCTGGTGGGGCGGGGGACGCAGGGCAGTGCCCACCCCGGCCGCACCCTGAGCCCACCCCCGTCCCCGTCCCACAGAAAGCGGCCCTGGAGGGCACCCTGGCCGACACCGAAGCGCGCTACGGCACCCAGCTGGCCCAGCTGCAGATGCTGATCACCGGCGTGGAGGAGCAGCTGGCCGAGCTGCGCTGCGACATGGAGCGCCAGAACCACGAGTACAAGGTCCTGCTAGACGTCAAGTGCCGCCTGGAGCAGGAGATCGCCACGTACCGCCGGCTGCTGGAGGGCGAGGATGCCCAGTGCGTGAGGGGCTTTGCTGAGAGGGTGGGCAGGGGGGAGATGGGTCATAGACACGAAATGCCTGGGGCCTCAGTCCAGTTTTAGCTTTCAGGGCTGGTTTCTCAGTTCACACCAGCCGTGGGTGCCCAGTGCTCTGTTCCTGGTTTCTGGCTGTAGTGGGATGCTGCACCGGGTCCCTCTCCCTGCTGGAAAGGGCCATGGTTGTTCCGTCCCTCAGGAGAGGCTGAGTGGAGCAACACTTTCATCTCCATGAGCCTTCTCTGTTTTTCTCCTGCCTGAACACAGAGCCTGTGTAACAGCAATAACCAATGTTTGTCCCTAACTTCTCTTTGGTTTTGTGCTTCTCTTGTAGCATCTCCTCCCAGTACTCCTCCGCCATGTCCTCACACTCCGGCAGAGATGGTAAGAACCCACCTTTCCTCTCAGCCTAGTTCTTTCCCCTTCTCACTCAAAGTAGGGTTGTTTAAAACAGCATTTTCCATTCCCTTGTGGAATTTCCACCAGCTCCTGAAGAATGTGCAATATCTGAAAACGTGTTAAGAAATTTCTCTCCTTCCTGCCATGAATAATTGTCCCCCTTTTTTTGCAGTCATGACATCGTCCCGCCAGGTGCGCACGATCGTTGAGGAGGTGCAGGATGGGAAGGTGGTCTCCTCCAGGGAGCAGGTCGCACTCACCACTCGCTAGAACAGCCCCTGGCTCGGGAGAGCGGCAAACTGAGCCAAGTGACACAGCCTGAGGCTGCGCGTGGTCAGGTTGTGTCCCTGAATGCTCCCTTCACCTGCTCCTCCTGCCTGTGTTGCCCTCATTCCATGCAGGTGTCTCTGGACACACTTAATAAAGCTTTTTCTCCTTGCTCGTGCAACTGTGGACTTGTCTGTCATTAACATGTGATCCCTCAAAGCCTGAAGGTTTTGTGTTCATGCCAGGCAAAGTCCTAAGAAACCACAAGAAGCCAGTGAGAGGAGGGGAATGGAGGGACATGGGTTCCACCTGGAGAGACAGGGTTTCTGCCTGGGACAAACATAACTGGAGACAGCTTTTTCTAATGAACTCAGTGCTTGTAAATATATGGGACTGCCTAAGACATAAACTGTGTAAGTGATACAAAATGAAGGCAATTATGGAAAGATGAGGTTTGAGATCAATGTGCCACACGACTGATAATTAAAGCCAACACAATAAAGCTCAGTTCTCTAACTCTCGGGATCATAAAAAGTCACTTTTTCCTGTAAGCTGAACTTAGATGGCTTCAGCAAGACTGCTGCTGTCAGGTGTTCTCTCTGAGACACGAGCCCAGTGTCCACCTGGTTGGCAAACCCCATCCCTACAGGCCTGCTGTCTACTGTCTTTCAATCGCACTATCAGGCACGAAAACTTTTTACAGGGCTGTTCATGCTGCCCCAGGGCTGCACTTAAGAGGAACTAAAGTAACAATTGCTTAATCTGCACAGGGATGAGCAGCAATAATTTTTATCACTGTCGTGTGTAGCAGATCACTGCCGAAACCCTTCCTGAAACACACGAGGTAGAAACGCCGCCTGAGGCTGAGCTGCCACTCAGGATTAGTGACGCAGTTGGGCAGCAGCAGGTCCCGGCTGTGCCTGTGCCCACTCGCCTGCTGGAGAGCGACCGAGGGAGGGCCAGAGAGGAGAGGAAATTGTTTTAGATCCAAAAGCCTGATGGAATCACTTCAATCCAACTTCACGCTTTCTAGTCTGTGGTAGCTGGGAGCCCTGTCTATCGGCTCATGTTCATCCCACACCTCAAGGATACAGATTTGGGGCTCAGACCAAAGGGAAAGGGAACAGTTTGCATTAAATCAGCTTCCCTTATAACAACAGACAAGAGGCTCCTGCAGCTGAGGCTCAGCTCGCTCCTCCTTTGGGTGAGCAGCGGTTCATTCATTCTCCCTCAGTCTCCCCACAGCATTACAGTCCCACTGAGCACTCCCCAGGGTGTTCCCTGGCCCCAGCAGGTTTGGAAAGAGCTGATGATGTCACGCTGGGCATGACAGGACAAGCAAAGGAGAGGAAAGGAGAAGAAGTGGGGAACCTGCCAGGTCTTTCCAGAGAAGGGAATGTGAGATACTATTGTTCTGTATCATCATTCAGCAATTACAGAAAAGGGCAGGAAATGAGACACAGCGGAGTGCAGAGTTCATGGACTGTATTATGCTTCTCCCTTTGCTGGAATGACAGACCTTCCTTGGAGAAATAGGAATTCTTCCAGGCCAAGTGAACCAGAGCTATCTCAAAAATGAAAACCAGATCCAGCAAAAATATACCTGAGCCTCAAGCTGTCTCAGACTCTCTGGCAGCAGGCAAGGCTGCAGGCTGGAAATCCTGAGCAAACTGCTCACGTGCTCTTTTTTCTTTTTTCTCCTTTGTCATCAGAAGAGAGTTGTTATATTTTAGTTGTAAATGGCAGCTGTTTAAGTCTTGAACCATCTGCAGAATGCCCCAAGTGTATGAATACAGAAAAGCTTTCTGCAGACCACAAATATAACTGATTAAATGTAAGTAGGAGGCTAAAAGAAGATGTCAGTCCAAGAGTAATTGGCTCTGCTGGCAGCACAGAGAGACATGGCCCCTTCTGCAGCCAAAAGGGCACAGAGGAGAGATGGATCCAGCAGAGCACTTAGTCATCTCTGGTATCTGTCATCCTGTGCTGAGATATTTACATCTGTCAGCAGGAGCAGCCTGAGATGAAATCCTGAGGAGAGCTGGGAGAACAGCTGGGAGAGCTGATGCAAGAGCATGGTTTGTAATCAGTGGATTCAGTTCCCCTGGGAGGAATTTATCAGGGGATATTCATCAACATATATTTGCATCCATGAAAAAGGCTTTAATTCTGCATACAGCTCAGTGTAACCCTGTTATCAGAGGCAAGAACAAAGTCCAAGCCCAGCACAAGTGATCCCTTTGCGACATTACAGTGCTCTGAAGAAGGAAAATACCACAGAACTATTAGGTAATCTATTGCTTGTTATTTACTCTTTGCTACACACATTTGTGTCTGTGAAACATGGACAAATTGTCTCTCCAAGAGATGGACAAACACTGGTTTTGGAGAGCATTTTTCAGATTTGCTGCAAGCTGCAAACACAAGAAGAAAAACCTTATTAGGATTCAGCTGGGAGTTACAGAGGCAAGTCCTCAGTGAATGATGGTGAAACTTTAATGGAAAACAAAATGAAAAATGGAAACTATGAATGTCCTTGAAAGGTATTTCTCGACTGAGACACAGAGAGGAATCTGTGGGATGTGCCTGTGTCAACAGTAACATAAAATAGCAAGAAAACTGACAACGAATAATACTGAAACAAGTATCCTCTTTCCAATCTTTAAAGCCCCATGTGCTCCTCGGACAGCTGTTTTTACAATGCCCTCGAGGAGGAGGATTGTTGTTATTATTGTTTCCATCCTACAAAGCATGAAATTGAGACTTGGAGGAGCTGAACGATTTGCCTGGAGTGACTTGCAAAGCTGGGACCAGACCCTGGAGCACCTGGTGTCACCAGTGAGATGGGGATCAGTGTCAGTACAGCCAATAAGAGGCTAACAGAAAGTGGTGTGACAGGTACATCACCAGCCAGATAAGCAAATACTTTGTAAATACTTTGTAAATAGTTTGTAAATTGAGAACACCAGGATTTTCCATAGGTGTAGCATGGAAATTCAGCTGACGGTGAGCAGAGAGGAGCTTGGGCTGCCTCTGGATGAGCCTCTCCCTGCCCAGGCTGGTGGGTGCTGGCAGTGCCTGGCTTCAGCTCCTCTCCTGTCCCTCCCTGTGCCTGGGCACCAGCAGGGGCTTGGGGTTTGGTGCCTTGTCTGAGTCATCGAGTTCCCAGGGAAGTTCTGTTGGATATGAAAACAGCTGGTGGTTCAGGGAGTATTTGTAATAATGTGAAATGCTGGATCTCCTTCTTGGGGGCACTTACACTTCATCTGCATTAGCCTAAGAAACAGTCTTAAGCCTTAAAAAATATCCTGAGACTCCCAAATAATTTCCCTCCAAGGAAATGTAATCTTTCTCATTTCCATTGCCCTGTTGAGTCTGATAATTCTGCCGTAGAGCACTCTTGGGAATAACTCCAGCATGTCCATCCTCTGCCACCACCCCACTCTCCGTCACACAGCCCAGGACGCTGACGGAAACCTGAAGTATAATCCCTTCCTTTCTATTTTTTACAAAGCTCATTATGTGGGAGCAACACCTTCGCCTGGGGGAGGTTCTTCTGCTCATTTGTTACTTGAAGTAGTAATTTTTCCTGGTCAGACCTGCGCTGCTGTTCCTGAAATGCCCGCGGGAGATCCTCGTGTGCCGTCATTCCTCTGCTCCCCTGTCATTCCTCTGCTCCTCTTCCTCCCTCGGGGCACAGCGTTGCCTGCGAGGGGCTCCCAAGCCAGCCAAGGACAGCGCATCAGAGCATCGCCCCTGGCTGCCTGCAAGGATGTGGGGAGCAAATTTCCGTCTGTAGACTCCAGCCAGGAAGTCAATCAAAGTTAATTCTGGAAGGAGCCTTCCATTAGGCATGGCGATCCCATCATTAGCAGATCTCCTCATCACAAAGCGAAAATCACTTTAATAAAATGACGCCTGTGACTGCTGGCAGGGCCTGAGGTTTGTTCTCATGTAAAAGCAAAAGCTGGTTTTAAAAAAAGATTTGAATTTTGGAAAGGAAAAAAGCTGTCATGAAGAACACACAATTCCAGGAAAATAATGAGTGAAATCACTGTTTTCCTTTACGAAAGCTGTAGAAATCCCAATCACCTTTGGTAAGGTCTGAACTTCCAAAAGTAAGAAAGAAACATGGACATCTCTGCTTAGTTTGTAGTAATTGGAAAAAAACCCCCTATGCATTATGGGTTTTTTCATCATGGAAAAAATCCCACAGTCACAGGATGGTTTGGGTTGGGAGGGACCATAAAGACCATTTTATTCTTCCCCCTCTGACATGGGCAGGGACACCTCCCACGAGGCCGGGTTGCTCCAAGCCCGTCCAACCTGGCCTTCAAAAATAAAGGACCACATAAATCTCGATTAAATGAAATTAAATGTTTGCTCAGCACTAATTTTGTAATTCTTTGATGGAAAAAAGACCGATTTTGGCCGGGCTGCATGTGGGCTCCAGGCAGCCCTGCCTGACCCTGATCCCTGGCTCTGGGCAGGGCCTGGCCACCAGTGTGGCACCAGAGCACCCTGGCACCGGCTTCGCTTCCTGATGATGGCTCTAACAAAGGATGGGCACCCACAGAACCACCCCACAGTTCAGGAGTGCTGGATTTGCAGTGTCAAGATAAAATCAAGCTTAATGAACTTGCCCAAATGGCAGAAGCAATATTTGTGAGCCAGGCTGCACCTGACACATTCTTTATGCCACGTGTCCAGGTGACCTGGATGCCAAACCCAAAGCTGAACCACACGTGGGTGAGAGCCTGCCAATATTAGCATGGCTATATTAATGTTATTAATAAAATGAAAGATTTAGATGATGAAACATTTTAATTATTTCCCTTCTTCCTCAATTCAGCCTTCCAGGACTAAAAAATAAGTTTAATAAAGTTTTCTAAGATATTTTCTATTGTCCTTTTTAAATTTAACACCTAGATTGTATTTGAGGAGTTTTCATGGTGCTGGCTGGAACTGGATCAGACCTCTGTAGGGTCATGCATCTCCTGAAGTTTTCCACATTACTGTTTCAGAAATCTTATGAAACATCCTGTGTGGCAGTGAATATTCAGTGAACTGCATGTTTGGTGCCCAGGAAATAGTCTTTTGTATTTTGGATAAATATTTGACTATTTTGTCTACCCCTGAAAACAGAAAAACAACACAGACCTCTGCAAGGGGGAGTTTTGATGGATGTAGAATAAAAAGAAGGGACAAACCAGCCCTGGTGCATTCCAGTGCAATATTCCTCTGTGCTCTCCTAGAGCATTTGAGGTCTAATGACCCAGGCCAGGGACTCACTCCACCAGTGGCCACACGGAATGGAACAGACCCTCCCCACACAGCCCAGGGTGGTCTCCTGGCCCCAGTCCCAGGGACAGAGGCCAGATGAGAGAGGGGACACCCTCGCTTCTGGTCACAAAGGGGTCGAACAGGCTCTGTCAGATAGGATGCCTTTCCCACACCTTTCACTTTCCGTGTAGACTCGCCCACACCAGGGATGGGTAATTGCTGTGGTGTTTCATTCCCCGGGCACTCTTGGGTATCGTCGGGTTTTTGTGTCACTGTTGTTGAGTTGTCATCACAAGTCAGACCTGATGATTCAGGAAGTAACATTTTTGATGTAGTTTTGAAACACGCTTCTGTTAACCAAAGCATCTTTCTGTTGTGGGATTTCTGGAGACAAACGCCTTTGGGGAATTATTTCCGGCTGAAAAAAAAACAAAAAAACACCTCCTAGCCAGGTCACAAGGAGGAAGAATAAACAGCCCTTCTCCAGTGGCAAGATCCACAGGGACTGGTATAAATAGAGGACTGGGGGACAGACAGATCGCAGTTGGATCCTGCAGCGACCTGAGCGCTTGCCTTGGGCTCTGTCGGCTCTGTACCCACACCATGAGCTGTGCTGTCAGGCAGGTCGTCACCACGTGTGCCCAGGGCAGGGGCAGCGCGGGCAGCAACGCGGCCGGCTCTGGCAGGAGGGTCTCCTCCGCCTCCTCGGGGAGACACGCTGCCTATGACTTGGGGGCTGTGGTTGGCAGCTTCTCCGGTGGCAGTGTAAGCGAGGGATTACTCGGGAAGCAGCTGAGCGCTGGCAGTGCGGCTGGTGGGAGCTTCGGAGCCACCCAGAGGGCTTGTTCTGCCCTGGGATTCAGCGGTGGAGGCATCTGCACTCGAGGAGGTGGTGGCTTCCCCAGGGCTGGCGCTGGCTGCGGGGATGGGATCCTGTTTGCTAACAACGAGAAGGCGACGATGCAGAACCTCAACGACCGCTTGGCCTCGTACCTGGACAAGGTGCGGCTCCTGGAGGGGGACAATGCCGACCTGGAGTGCAAGATCAGGGAGTGGTACGCCAAGGTAGGGCCCAGCTGCGAGCCACGGGACTACAGCTGCTACCATAAGGAAATCGAAGACCTTCAGAACCAGGTAAATCCTTGTTTGTCAAGAAAATCCTAGTATTTCCTTGGGCTTTGCTTTCACGTGTGCACAGAGCCCTGCTGAAGGGCAGAGGCAATGGCTCTGGAGGTGAAGCCATGGTTTATATGAAATGATGGTATGTGGGAGGGGGATTCTGCATTTACTGAGCACTGATGCTTCAGCAAGGCCGAGTCCACCCAGCTGGCATATGCTGGCATATGCTGTGATGCTACATAACTGATTAATAACCCCAATATATGGAATGATTATAAAATACCCCAGGTAGGTGTTTCCTCCATGGTCTTCTGGAGCCAGAGGAAGATGCAAGCCCACATACTCTTCTTATGTTTGCTTTTCCAGATCTTGTGTGCAGCCATGGAGACAAACAAAATCCTTCTGAACATTGATAACAACAGGATGACTGCTGATGACTTCAGGGTGAAGTGAGTACCGTCCCCTGCTGGCCCGTGGAAGGGCAGGTGAGGGGTGATGATGGAGAAATCCCAACCCTCTGCCTGTCACACTGCAGAGTAAAATGCAGATCTCTGAACACCACAGTGTTCATAGCACTGCATGTCCGAAGCCAAGGAACTTGATCCTAAATTTCTTCCCCCAAGTGAAGGCCTTGCCCTGCTTTGCTGACATGCTGACCTTTCTTTGCTGCCTCTGGTTTAAGGTACGAGACCGAGTGTGGTCTCCGGCAGAACGTGGATGCCGACATTTGCAACCTCCGGCCCGTCCTGGACCAGCTGGCCAGCTGCAAGACCGACCTGCAGCTGCAGTGTGAGGCTCTGACGGAGGAGATGTGCTGCCTAAAGACCAACCACGAGGAGGTCAGCTCTCTTAGGGAATTAAGAAGAAGAAGGAAAGTCCCCCCAAGGGTGCATGGATATTACTGATAGGGTCACATATTCCCTGCAGGAAATGAGCTGTCTGAGGAAACAGGCGACTGGGGATGTGAGTGTGGAGGTCAATGCCTGCCCTGGCCCAGACCTGAGGAAGATCCTGGAGGATCTGCGGTGCCAGTACGAGACGCTGATGGAGCGCAACCGCAAAGAGACGGAGCAGTGGTACGCCTGCAAGGTACCACGTCCACACAGAGCCGGACCTGGCTCTGCCCCTTGGGGGAAAGGGAAAAATGAGGGTTTAGGAGGTGTCCTAATAACAGCAAGTGTGTCCCAGCTGTGCTCAGATCTAACTGTACTGCCTGATTTCTGTGTTCTGTCCATTGCAGAGGGGCCACCACATGGTGTCACAGGGTCAGAAGGGAATAAACGGGGTGTCAGCCTTGGACATGCTCAGGGCACTGTGGGGTGTGGGGAGGTCCTGGCCACCACGAGATGCAATGGGGAGGTGAGGAAAGGGCTGTTCTTTTCTGACCTTGCAGGTGGAGGAGGTGAATCTGGAGGTCGTCACAAGCAGCCAGGAGATCGAGTCAAGCAACAAGCAGGTCACTGAGCTGAGACGTCAGCTGCAGGCCCTGGAGATCAACGTACAAGCCCAGCTCACCATGGTAGGTGATGCCACGACAATTCCCAGCTCCAGCTCTCATGACCAGGGTTGTACCTGCAGCAAACCCAGGTACCTGTGCGTTTGTTCTATTCGCAGAAAGAAAACCTGGAATCCTCTTTGACGGAGACGGAATGTCGCTACAACAAGTACCTGGCTGAGCTGCAGAACCAGATCTCCTGCGTGGAGCAGCGGCTGGCTGAGATCCGGGCGGAAATGGAGTGCCAGAACCAGGAATACAAGACCCTCCTGGACGTCAAGTGTCGCTTGGAGCAGGAGATCCAGACCTACCACTGCCTGCTGGAGGGTGGCCAGCACGACATCATGTACGCAAACAAAGTCGGGCACCCCAAAATCTCTGTGCTTTGCCTTGCAGGGATATGAAAATTCGTGATCCTGGTAGTAAAAGCAACACTGTGGTGAGGAACCAGTGCTGACCTGCTACCAGACAGGGCCGATTAGCAAACCATGAGGCCTCTGAGGGTTTGGCTCTGATAAATGTCCATGGAGCACACCAAAGACCATTCTTGGGCCAGGGAAGGGGCCGGGAGAGACCCCAGAGCTGTCCCAGCCCCTGGCACAGTTCAGCAGCTCTTTAAGGGCAGCTTCACCAGGCACTGGGCAAGGTCTCCCACAAAGAGTCATGTAACTGAGTTTTATTGGCTTGCCAGGTGAGACAGGATTAGGGACTAGCAGCTAAATTAACTGAAACAATGAATTATCTAAACATTTTCAGTTTCACACAACAATTTTAATTAACGTTTTGGAAAATTTAATTTGTATGCAAAGCAGCTGGCTCTGCCTCCCATTGACTGAGGTTTTGAAACAGCCAGGCTGTTAATCCCAGACATGGCTGCACAAAACTGGCCTGAGCATCCACCTACTCCTTTTGTTTTGCTGGAAAAGGAGGCTTTGGAATGGTGGTGCCCTGACGTGGGGTCTCCTGGACTCTCCAGTTCTAAATTAGTTACATGAAAAGTCAGTTTTTATTCCAAAATGACTATTGCAAGGGTTGAAGTGGCACTGTTAGTGCTTGCCCGGGGTAATCCTGAGTGTCAGATGGAAAAGCATCCGCTGCCAGAAGACAGGCGGGAGCGGGGGGGATGGTGGCTGCAGCTGACCCTCGGGGCTGGGAGGGGGAACGGCAGCTGTGACTGAAGAGACAGAGCCGAAGCCAGTGAGCAGGGCCGGGCGAGAGCTCCAGGGTGGGAATGCCGGGGGCCCGGGTGTCCAGAGCTGTCTCTTTCCACAGAGGGTCGGCGGGAAGAGGAGTCGGTGCCACATCAGCCGGGAGGAGCGCGGGGCTGAAAGCCAGCCTGTGCCAGCCCTGCCTGCCCTGAGCCCTGCGCGGGCCAGGGTCTGTCAGGTGAGGGGGCCTCCGGGGCACTGGGACCATGAGCTGCCTCCTTAGTGCTGGGTACCTGGGAACAGGAGTGTGAGAGGTCTCCAGGCTTTTCTGGGTGATGAAGAGAGGCTGGAGGGGCTTTTCCCTGGAGAGAGGCTGGGCTGGAGCCAGACACTCAGGATCCCAGCTGTGACTGTTGGTGGTAGGGCACTGGGATTAACTGGGCTGTGCTGGGAAGCAGTGGCAAGGGATGCAGCTATGGGATATTTATTTATAAACCTCTGCACAGAAATTATGTTTGACACTGAGGGGTGCCCAGCAGAAAATGTGTGTTTAAACAAGACTTTCAGCACAACATGGGAATGAGGAACTGGCAGGGGAATCAGTCAGTCACAAGTCTTTCAACAGGGATAACATTTAGCAAAGCTGGGGAGAAGAGGGGAAGAGAGAGGTCAGTACAAAAGCAAAGGGGTGTAAGAGAAAGGCCCAGGATACAGACCTCCTTGAAAAAGTGATTCTTCCCACTCTCCTTCAGGTCACTGCAGACCCAAGAGTCCCTGCCAGCCCCACTGCACACCTCCTGAGGAGCTCTCTGAAGAATAAGTCATTTGGAAAAACAAGGCAAAAATAACGTGGGAGTTGTCAGTTGTGCCCCAGCAGCAGCCAGGGGGACTCTGCAGGATGGCACCTCCCGGCCACCCCGCTCTGATCCCACCACTGCCCCTCGCTCAGGCTCCCCTCGGTTGTGGCAGCTCTCTAACAGTGACCAAGGCTTGTCTCCAATAAACCTTTGCTCCTGCTGACACAGCCTTGAACCTGAGAAATAATTTCTACAAGTAAATCAATATACAAGCATTTAAAAAAATTGTTATGAATCCACCTTCAATCTCCATCCACACAGCAATCACTACAGGAAAAAAGGAAAAAAAAGCCGTGTTCCCATCAGTGCTCCTGCTGAACTCAGAGGCTGAGGATGGGGATGGAGGGTGGAGGAGAAGGACCAGCTGATGTTGTGGAAAGGGATGTTTGCCACCAGAGGAGGAAGCATGAGCCAAGACATGAAGCAGAAGGTGGTGAGGAAAGAAACATCCAGGGAGGCTGGGGAGAGGGCAGGGAGGGAGTCTCAGGGCTGTCTGACTGACAGTCTGCTACTGAGAGAGACCTTGGAAAGAAAAGGGAGTCTTCACTAAAGCAGGCGTGTGCTAATATAATATAATATAATATAATATAATATAATATAATATAATATAATATAATATAATATATCACATAGTATAATGTAATACACAACACCTTTGAGTTGCTACAGATGCGCACTCACAGGATAAAATCAAGAACAACAAGTTTTCTCAAATAATACCAAAGCAGGAATTTTGAAAGCCAGGCTCTGCTGGACTCTCCACACCCTTCTGGTGAAGGAAAACAATTCCCAGAGAAAATACTAAATAAAGAACCTCTAAATGGATTTGTAAAAAAGGCAAACAGGAAGAACCAGCTGGCAACATGTGGGAAGATAAAAGGGTGAGACAAATTAATATGTGGGAGAGAATTTTTTTAAAAGTGAGACACAATAAACAGCCAGGAAAAAAAAGCTGCTGGTGTTTTATTACCCCAGAGAAAGGAATGACAAACACATTTAGGAACACGACTGCATTTTGCTGCATGTGCAAGCCAAGGCTCAGGATCCAGCCTGTCCCTCCTTGCTGGCAGCAGCGTCTGAGTGATGGATCAGATGGGCTGGGAGTGGTGGCACAACCCTTGCTCCTTGTTGTGGGGCTCTGGCAGCCTTTCTCTCATGAAATGCTAGATGGGGTTTGATGACTAACCTTAGACAGAGGCCTGACATGAAGGCTTCTAACAATAAGGCTTTGGGGGATACCATGAGTCTGAATTAGTGCCTGTTTCTAAAGAGAGAAACAGCTCAGATGGTTCTGGAATGGCCTCTTCCTGGGATCTGTCCAGGACACTTGTTAGCCCTGTGGAGTAATTGCTCTAATGAGCTCCTCGACAAGCGCTGTGTTACTTTCCCTGCTCAGTTCTGCATCTCCCATTCCCGCAGCACTAATTACACTGAGCATTTCGGGGTGATTTAACCCAGCTCAGTGCTGACATGGCACCTCCGAGGTCACTGCCTTGCATCTGTGCAGAAATACAAGGCTGCCTTCCCTGCCCGGTGTTTATAACCCGGACAGTGATGGGAAATGTCTGTGGAGACAGCACAGGAAGAGACAGGGAAGGGAAGATAAATGAAATGCAGAGGACACAGTGCACGGGACAACAGGACAGGAGTGACCTGGGACCTGAACTGCAGGCAAACATCTGCCATGTTCCCCACACAGCAGCTCACAGGCTGTGCAGCTCATAGGAGCTGGTGCTGCCCTCCTGTAACATGCAAATCTTGTAAAGCAAGAACAAACGAATATCTTCAACACAGAGAGACTTGGGCTGAAGGTACAGGATGGAGAGAGGAACCCAAGGGTACAAAGAGCAAGAGTGAGTGCCCCAAAGAAAGGCAGGGGTGGTATCAGCACTCGGGCTGGTAAGCAGAGAATGAAATGCACTGTGACAGTCCAGCAGATGTGTCTGTGTCATACAGAGAGCAGGCACATGGGAATTACACCACCATCAGGAAAAATTCCTTAGGAGTGAACACACCAGAGGTTTAAGGGATCAGTGAAGAAATGGGAAGAAAACAACTAGTTTTGCAAATTACCAATGCTGGAAATCAGCCACGAGTTCCAGACTGCACAGCACAGGCAATTATCTCTGATTACAGGCACGGTGCATTTGGAAAAGCAGGGCATGTTCTGGTGTGATGCATAAACTGTAATTTCTCTACAAAAGTCTGTTTTATAGAGTATGCAGACAGGTACAGTCTAACACCCACAATAACTACTTGTGGGGTTTAGATTTTTGCTTATTGGCTTGTGTAACATTTGTAAAGAATTATAAGAGATGAGCGAACTGCTGCTGTAACCCAACAGGAGATTTCTCAGCTCAGTGCACAGAATAATATAACTAAACTGCCACTATGAGCCACATATTGAAAGTGTACTGAAATTAAGAGACTTTTTAGTACAAGATGAAGATAAAAGAAAACAGTCTGGGGAGTCCTGGCTGCCCTGCACATTTGCCTGCCTGGCTCTGTTGCACCACTGGACGGTGCCTGAGCACAGGAAGCACCCGAACACTCCAGGTTGTCAGGCTGATCCTGTGGCTGTGCAGCAGAGACCTCAGGCTGAAGCCTCGGTTTCCCTCCCATCCTGCTCTGTGCTCAGCTCTCCCTGCAGAATGGAATTGCTGCAGTTTCATCACCCATCAGTATTCCCATCTGTCCTAACAAATTCTCCAGGACTCTCCTCTGCTGTGATAACCTGCAGTGCCACCAGAGATGCCCATGCCAGAGGCCTGACTGCACTGTCAGCATCTGTCAGGCACTGGAAGGAACTAACACCCTTCATCAAGTGAATCAGGGGAGACTGAACTTTGGTAGGAAGAAACTTGGTTGTGTCCACCTCCATGTCTTGCTGAACATCTCCTTCAGCACTGCAGATGCCCAGAGTCTGCAGATATGAACACTCAGCAAGAAAGGAACTGAAGCAGAGTCATTCTCTCGGTCTCCGAGGCGTATTTAAGCCTGTGCTGTTACCAAACCCACTGTAGTAATTATTTCAGTTGCCTTACAGGATTTGGCTAAACATGGTGGTATAAACCAATGAGTCACTAGCCAGGAAAAAGTCATGGTCTGCATTTGAAAGATGGGAGTATGGGGCCTGGAGCCGGCTCAGTATCACATCAAAGAAGTGTTTAATAAGTGATGCCTAATGGCCATTATGCAAATTATTAATGGTAATTACAAGTGACAAGATAAAATCATACTCCAGTGTGGTTGCACAAACATCACTGAGGCAATGCTTATGAAAGCAAAGTTCTGTGGAACCAGACACACCTTTCTTGTAGTTGACACAAGAAAACATTATCAGCTTTGATAAGCAAAGCGAGGTGAGCATGTGGAGCCGGGCTGGGCACAGCGACAGCCACAGCTCCCGCAGGACCAGACTGTCCTGCCCACAGCACCCCTTGGGAATGTGGCATCCTTCTGCCTCCTCCATCCCTGTGCACCAATATTCACCCTTATCCCCTCTTCCTCCACTTGCACTCTTCCTTCTGGTCCATAAAAGCCCACAAGGCTCAGCAGCACTGGCACTGACGCTGTGTGCGACCACTGCTGATCGTCCTGGCCGAGGGCTGTTGTGGCTTCCTGCACTTCCATCTGCATGAAACCATCTGTTTCCTCCAGTCCTGCACTGAGGTTGTAAATCCTTTTGGGACACATTTATGTCTTAGACTTGCACAGTCCTTTCCTTGTGTTCTGCCCCAAGGCTGTGTCCCAAGGCTATAGGAATACAGTAATAACAAAAGTGGAGGTGAAGAAATCAGTTTTGTGGGGAAAAAAGCCAGCACTGAGGGAACACGGCCTCTGCCTGTCTCGGTGCTGAGCCCTGGAGCTCTGACACAGCCATGAACAACAGGACAACCATGGCTCTGCCAGCCATGGAAAAGCAGGACAACACCATGGTGTGTTTTTAAGATACGGCCAGGTTAGCCAGGGACTGGCTTCTGGGTGCATTTGCTGCATCAGACATATGTTCCATGTCCCAGTGAAATTGGCAGGAGTCCAGAAAAACTCCAAAGAATGCAATTGCATCCCAAATATGAGTTCTTCAGAAGAATTATATGGTCACATCTAATCTTCACTGGTAAAATGGGATTTGAGACCATTCCACCTAGGCAGGAGTGAAAGGTTGTACAGTGCTGCTGCTGTTTGTTTTGTGGAGCAAGACCTGTTCCTTCTTCCCATCAGAGAAATGCTGAAGGAGGCAGGGGTGGGTGCTCCGTGCCCACATGTAGAGAAATGCCCAACATCTGCAGTGTCTCCTCCTAAATCCAACACTCTGCAAGGGAAAGAAAGGCAGCCCCAGCCCCGTCTCTGCAGGTTGCTCTTGGATAACTCCTGAAAACCTCCCCAGCAGAAGCGAAGCTCCAAGCAAGCATTATATTAATTTCTGTTGGCTCCAGCAGCCACACCCTGTCTTCAATTATATTCCTCAAAATGACGGATGAAAGTCAGATTTGCTCCCTCTCCTCCTTTTTGCTCATGATTTTCCCGACTGTGAGTCTAGGCAGTGTGGGGAGCATGGGGGCTGTGTCTGAGGGGAGGATGGACTTGTATTTCAGGCACTGCAGTCTCAGCGAGGAATCTGAGCTCTGACAGACTCCAGCTCTGTCCTTAAGCAAGTTATTTCCCTGCACCATATGAATAATGAATATTCCTGGATGCCGCCAGCCTTGGGTAGGCGGCTTTTTATCATTTTTGATCTAAGTAAAGAAATAAATTATCCTACTGGAGAGTGGAAAGCTTTAACTCATGCTGGTGTGAAGACGATCCTATCTAAACATGCTTGGGGACACTCTCCTACCATGGTGACAGCAGTCACCAACTTCCCCCCAGTAAAGAGCTGGCTGAGGGTACGAGCGTGGGTTTTCTCTGCTCTTCCTCCCGGAGGTGACGCTGCTCTCAGAGCTCCTTGAGTGTCACCCTCACTGCCAACAGGGATCCATCACAACTGCTCCTGTACATATGGACATCCTCGAGTCAAAGGCTGCTTTGTGAGTAAGAGTTGCGTGAAAATTCCATGCTGTAGGGAACAGAAGCCGTCGTCCCCCGGAGAGCAGAATATCCTCTCATTGCAGAGTCGGCTGGAGAAGGACACTGGCGCTGGTGGAGCCAGTTCTCCGAATGCTCCCGTGGCTGTTGCCTGCCTGGTTGGGAGGTTGTGCTCCCCGACCAGCCAGGCTGTGCTGACGCCTGCTACTGCTCCAACAAACTCAATAAGAAATGGAGAAAGCTTTTCTCTTTCTTATTTGGTGCGCAGCACAATCTTAGTGATGGCAAAGACCCGCGGGGTCACATCTGACTTCTGGGATCTGGATATATCTCCCGTGGATACTCCCTTTCCTGTCATCTTCTTTCTTTATCTACCATCACCACAAACCGGGAAAGTATGGACAGCAATTAAAGCAATTGAAAAATAACTTCAGCAAGGTCCCTCACACACTGCAGGTGACATCAACCCCTGTGTCACACATGCACAGGAGACACTGAGCTTTGCAGTGTGAGCAACTGGACTTCTTGTGTTTGCATGACTAAAGAAATCTAAGCCATAAATAGGGAACTAAATCGATGAGGGATTTACCTCAGTGATTTTGGAAATATCACAGTAAAGCAGATATTAGAGCTGTGGTGACCAACATCCACACCACAGTGTCCCTGGTCTGTTCACTACTACAGTCACAAGTGTTCACACTTTTCAGAAGTGAGAAATTCTACTAGTTTTCCATTTTTTGTTTCACAAGCTCTACCATAGCATGTGATATAAAAACGGTTATGGGACTAAGAATAAAATAAATAGAAATTAATAAAAGATAAAAGGCACTTTGATGTTATAAATACCAATGTTTCTTCTTTGTACATAATCTAGGGCAACTTTTTTTCTTGACTTGTTGCAAAGTTTGCATCATACAAAAAGCTGATGACTCATAAAACACTATTTTACTTTTTGGAATAAGCTGCTGACATGTAAAGTATCTTCCTTGTGAACTGGGATTTCTAGAGGGAAACTGCCTATGGGCTATTTAATCTTGGCATAAACAGCCAGACTAGCCAGCCCCGTGGGAAGAAGAAACACCCCACAGGTGACACCCCCTTTGGAAGGTATAAATGGAGACCTGCGGCAGCCGCCAGCCTGCAGTCGGACTCAGTATCACGCTCTGCATCTTGCTTTGGGCTGTGGGTTGGCGCTGCAGCTGGGCCTCGCCATGAGCTGTAGTATTAAGCAGACAACTGGCTCTCTCAGGGGCAGGACCAGCGGTGGCAGCTGTGTGATTGGTGGTGGTGGTGGTGGTGGTGGAGCACGGATCTCCTCGGTCTCCTCTGGAAGATACACGACTTGTGGGATAGGCGGTAGCCGAGGGTTTTCTGGGAGAAGCTACTGTGGTGGTGTGAATTACGGAGGAGGACTGAGCACTGGCAGTTTGGTCGGTGGAAACTTTGGAGGTGGCTTAGGAGCCGCTGTCCTCGGAGGATGTCCAGGCATGGGATTCAGTGGTGGCAGTGCTCGCTTTGGCGGTGGCATGGGAGGTGGCATGGGTATGGGTCTTGGTGGAGGTGGTTTTGCTGGTGATGGCATTCTTCTTTCTGGTGACGAGAAGGTCACCATGCAAAACCTGAATGACCGCCTGGCTTCTTACCTGGACAAGGTGAGGTGCCTGGAACAAGAGAATGCTGACCTGGAGTGCAGGATCAGGGAGTGGTATGCCAAGCAGGGCCCTTTTTGTGAGCCACGGGACTACAGCTGCTATTACAAAGAAATAGAAGATCTTCAGAACCAGGTAACATCCCTTCTCAGCTGCTTTCTCCCTTGCAAGGCTCTCTCTGGTGCTGGTTCATAACTCGGTCCATTACTGGGAGTAACAAATCATTGCTGTAAAATGCTTTTTGAAAACAGCCATTATAACATCTGCCTGTGGAAAGCTCAGAGCTCAGGGGTGAAACTGGAGGGTTTGGGCTGTTTCTGTTGCTTTTATTCATCAGACATATTGAAGGGGAAAATGTTACTTCATGGAATGTATCTGGATGGGCTCAGCAGTCTTTTTGAATTCAGTTTGTGCTGAGGTGGTCAAACAGATATATGTCAAGAAAAGAACTAAAAGATAAATAAATAATGGGTCACATTAATTTGCCTGAATTTGTATTATTGTCATCAGTCTTGCAGATTTCCAGTTAAACTGGAGACAACATTGCCATAACACATTTGGAATGGGCAATTTAAAATTCAAAACTTTTGCAAAGTGTTTGGCAAAAATTTAGGATGTCAATGCACAATGAATAAAGAGAAAAGAATCCAGGAAAGGGACAGAATGAGATAGGCTCATCATTAATTCGTGAAATAAAACTTTAAATCTCCTAAGATTTAGATTTAAGAGGCTGAGGTGGATTGTGGCAGGTGCTGGACAGTAATTACATCTCCTGGACTCTCTGCACCTGAACCACAAATTTTATTATTTTAATGCTTTGACTGCATTTCCCTGAACATCCCTGTGAGTGCTGCACCCCTCAGCTCCCCATCCCTGATACCCAGGGTTTTAAAAAAAAGAGGGAGAAAGAGTGTCTGGTTGCAGCAGGCAATGGGTGCCTTGAGCCCAAGGACATGGAGCAGAGACCAGGAACAAATGTTCTTTTTCCAGATTGTCTGTGCAACCATAGACAACAACAAGATCATTCTGAACATCGACAACAGCAGGATGACAGCCGACGACTTCCGAGTGAAGTGAGTACCCGGGGCTGCCCCTCCTCTGGCACCGCCCTCAGGGCGCTCAAATGATCTCCTGTGACCCAGGACAGACTGGAGGCTGTGCAGAACTCTCTCATCCATTGTCTCTAGAGCTACCCTAATTAGGGGCAGTTCCAGGAGGGGAAGTTTGGGATGCCAAGCTGGTTTTGAGGAGAGATTAAAGGAAGCAGAAGGGATCTGCAGACTGGGAGCAGTGAGGGTTCAGCTGAGCTGCTGTTCCAGCATGTGCTGTCTTTCAGAGGGGAAGGTTTTGGGTTTTCCCGTCAGAGCTCAGAAACGCTAGTGGTGTCAGACACTGACTGCTCTTTCTTGTTTCCTCCCTCGCAGGTACGAGACGGAGCTGGCCCTGCGCCAGAGCGTGGAGGCCGACATCAACGGGCTGCGCCAGGTGCTGGACCAGCTGACGCTGTGCAGGTCTGACCTGGAGGCACAGCTGGAGTCGCTGCGGGAGGAGCTCTGCTGCCTGAAGAAGAACCACGAGGAGGTAGGTCCTGCCCTCTCCTGTACAAAGCATTGGCTTCCGTGGGATCCCTCACCCTGGGGTGCTGCTGCAGAGGGCAGTGGTTGATGGAGACCATCGTGTGACCCAGGAGCTGTGAAGGTCCCTCAGAGAGGGGCTCTGCAGGGCTCTGCTCCCTGTGAGGGAACTTGGCTTCCTCAGTTCTTTCCTTCATTTTAAACCTGACCTGATCTGGATGGTGTTTCCAGGAAATGTGCTGTCTGAGGAAGCAATCGACTGGAGATGTGAGCGTGGAGGTCAATGCCTGCCCTGGCCCAGACCTCAGGAAGATCCTGGAGGAGATGAGGTGCCAGTATGAGACGCTGATTGAACGCAACCGCAAAGAAGTTGAGGATTGGTACGAGTGCAAGGTGAGTAAATTCCCATAGCTCTGACTTTCCCTGGCTAATACCCAGGCAATGGTCCCACAGGGATTTGTTGCATGTAAAAACCACACCAAAGACTATAAGAGCATTTAGCACTGGTTCACACTGAGCAAGTGACACAAGGGAGGGACACTGCCACCCTGCGTCCTTGCCATGGGCTGAGGGAAGCACTGCGTGTTGGTGGGACTTGAGGCAGGAATTCTCTACAAAGCAGTAAGTGGTGAGAAGAACTGGAAGCAGCACTATTAGAAGAGAAAGAGGAATGACCAGTCAGGTTTACACTACAATTAGGATGAGAGTTTTCACCCAAACCCTTCTCATTTCATGTCTTTGCTCTTTCTAACTTCTCTGCTCTTTCCTTAATACTTGATCCAACTTACATTGCACATTCCCTGAAACTCTTTATGCTGGATTGGTGATTTCAGATTGAGGAGGTGAATCGGGAGGTTATTACAAGCGGTCAGGAGGTGGAGACGTGCAACAACCAGGTGACTGAACTGAGACGCCAATTGCAAACCCTGGAAATTGATCTCCAAGCTCAGCTCAGCCAGGTGAGTGTGAGCTGGTGCAAACCTCAGCCATCTCACGGAAGTCGTAGCTAAATGCGGTGTTTCTCCTGCCTGGATTTGTCTTACGTCCCATGTCACTCCTCAGAGGGACAACCTGGAGTCCTCGCTGGCAGAGACCGAGTGTCGCTACAACAACCACCTTGCTGAGCTGCAGAGCCAGATCACCTGCGTGGAGCAGCAGCTGGCTGACCTGCGGACAGAGATGGAGTGCCAGAACCAAGAGTACAAGATCCTGCTGGACGTCAAGTGCCGCCTGGAGCAGGAGATCCACACGTACCGCTGCCTGCTGGAGGGCGGCCAGCAGGACCTTATGTAAGTGGGGTTGAGACACACCAAAAAAACACAATAAAATACCTGTGTCCTGGTTATTTCAACATAACAGCAAAGTGAAGGACCTGCCCAGCTCCTTCTCCCTTACTGACCTATTTGGGCTGCCTGGTGTCATGGTGGTGAGCTGCTTGCTCCCCGTGCCAATTGCTGCCACAAGGAGAACGGTCCCTGCAATATTCTGCCAATTTTCTGCCAAAAAAGGGAAACAGACTGAGAGCAACAGGGACACTGAAAATCTGTAGCTTTAGTTTATCTGTCATTTCCTTTACTAAAATGTTATTTTCCTATCTCCTCAGTCAGCAAGGAGGAATTGGTCAGTCTTCAGGTCTAGGAGGAGGAGTTGCAAGAAGCAGTGGGATAGGAGGAGGAGGCATCATTAGGACAAGCCACACTTACACTTCGTCTGCCCAGATCCCATCCTGTGCAGCTGCGGAGATCCAAGGTAAGAACTGTCCCACTCTAAACACTTCCACAGTCTTCTCTGCTCTAATGCAACACTGATGGGCTGGAAGAAAGATCTTTCCCACGTAGCTTACAGGTGCTACCTGAAAGTTTTATTGTGGGGCCCCTGGGAAATACAGGACAGGAGCCACAGAGGAGTGGCTGAGAGGAGAGTTTTTGGGAGCTGGGACTCTGCTGGGACGCATGAGAATTGCCAAAGGGAAGAGGGATAGAAGGGAGAGGGACAGAGCCAGCAGGCAGGCAAGCCATGGAGAACATGGAGAAAGGACTGATGTGAGATGTGGGACAAAGGAAAGAACAGGAGAAAGATAAGTACTCAGAAGTGGGCAAAAAAAAAGTGGGAATCATGGGAATATTGGCAGATAACTACTAGTCAAAATTCAAGGGGAAACTTCCAGCCAAACTGAAAAGGAAAGAAGGAAATATAGTGACAGTTGGTCCAGGAGAATGACATGAGCAGGGGCATTGATCTGGCATGGACCCCAATGCCATTCCTTCACCCAGATTGCTGCTGGAGCAGTGTCTGCAGCTTCCACCTTTAGGCATTTTGATGCAGCCCGTGCTGCAGCCAGTGACAGATCCATCTGCCTGGCTGGCAGGAGCCACCAGAACTTCCCAGGAAGGGGCAGTATTTATCTGAAATTCTAATTGAATTGGCTTGTGAAACGATCACGTGTAGGGAATGACAGTGTGGGAAAGAATCTATTTTTGCTATAAACACAGTAATGTTTCCTTTGATCTCTCCAGTGCCTTGCCGAAGGATTTGTGATTAAGCAGAGAAACTAGAATAGCCAACAAGAGAAGCCTGAAGCAGAGCTACAGATGAAGAGAGAGAATATTTACTGCATGTGTCTGCAGAGAGCATGGAGCGTGCTCGTCTGTGTCACTCAGCTGTGCTAAGCCATGTGTCAGAGGGATGAGCAGAGCATTGGGCCACATTCTGCTTTATTTTGCTATTTGCTTTTCCAGTCTGTGTTGCTGTGTGTGGCCACACACCACGACTGTTGCTGTAGTCAGCCAGGGCTATGATCACTTATGTACCTGCTGGTGAAAAATGTCTCTAATAAAACTTTGCTTCTGCCTGATGCAATCAAGAACCTGTGTCTGAAACTGAGTTCCTTTTGAACACCAGGTGCTGATCCAGGAACAAGGGGCACCTAAACTGGTCAGGATCATCCTGCTCTGGGAACAAACCTGCTTTGCCAGTGGGAGCCAGAGAGTGGCCTTGCTGACCTGGCAGGTCTTGTCCAGCTCCTCCCTGTTGTCACAGCCTGAGGCAGGTGTTGCCCATTCCTGTGTGACACCTGCCCTGACCCCATGGACAGGCAGGTCAGGCAGAGGCCTGTGTCCTTCTCTCACAGCACTGCGCTAAAACACAGTTTTAGAACTAAGAGTTTCAAAAGTCAGTGATGGAACATCTGGAGACAGTTTGCCTTGGCCCAGTCTAGTGCTGACACATCTGGGCTGAGCCCTCTCATTCTCCATCCCTCAGCTTGGGGACTGTTGAGGATGAAATCTTGGTCCCCACACTGATTCAATTTCTGCTGACATGGCTTATATTCCAACCTATCCTTTTCATTTTATAGAAATCTTCATACTGGGAAAAGGACTGGAGACAAAAGGTTTATCTCCTGTCTTTTCACACAGTGACTGAGTCATTTACTGGTCATCCTCGGATTGCCAAGAGTTTCAACCTGAAAATCAGGAGTGCTTGAAAGATCATCTTTGAGTTAAACACACCTTGTCTGGGGAGCTGCGGAGGGCAGGGTGGGAGATGAAAAAGTGCAGCTTAACAGAGAACAGAATGGAGAAAAAATCCAGGTAGGGCCTTTGGACACCCAGAGCCACCCGGCTGCCACAAGCAAGGCAGGTCACTCCCTCCTTGGCCTCGACCAGCAGCTGTGTAGCTCGTGCTGAGCCGGTTTTATCTTGGCGCTGACCTGCCAGAGCAGCCATGGACCACAGTGAGCTGGCAGAGTCACTCTGGCTTTGGAGAACTGGCAGTTCAAAGTATTATGAGGGTGTTTGGAGGATTAAATTGTTGGTCCAGAAAGCCAAGCAGTGGTGGTTTTGACTGTGGTGTGGCTGTTACAGAGTCCCATTCACTTGTGAGATGACCCAGTAAAGCAAAACTCCTGGTTATTCCTTTTCCATCAAAGGCTGGAGGTTACAGAACAGCCAGACTCAGGGCAGGAGGAGAACAGGTACAAAGCCAAAACCACTTCAGGACTGTACATACAGTATAGTGTGGCACACTTTTCTATTACCAGTTCTTTTATAGAGACACCAATATCTCTGATACAGAAATAGACTTAACGTGGTAGCAAGTGCCTGAAGAAGCTCAACCACTAATGTCTTGGAGAGCAGGTGAAAGGTGCCCTTCTCGTGTTGTGAGAGGCCACAGAGAGAAGATGTCTCAGTGATATTTCTTCATTTCATCTACCGGACACTAAGTTTAATAGTATCCATGGGCAAGACAAGATAATGCAGCACTGCAACACCTGCAAGAAGCAGTGGGATAGGAAGAGTGGCCAAAGGTACAAGTTTTTAAACCAAGACTAAATTAAGCTTTATTTAAAGTTCAATTCCAGCCCTACAGGAAGTTCCAGACTTGATGCACAATTCTTGCAGTAGACATATATGGCTGGTGCTTCACAAGAGATCAAAAGAGATACATATTGTGGCTCTAATGGCAAATTTCCTTGTGTTGGACTCCAGTGGATATCCCAGTTGTTCTCAGAGCTCTGGCTGAGAAGTTGAAAAGCAAATCTTTCCCTTTCCATTCCCATTGTCTCCTCCTGCCTTGTTCAGTGCAAAGACAGACATGAGATAACCCACTGCCACCCTTTTTGGCCTCAATCCTTCCCAGTCTCTGAGTCCTCACCCTCTTGTTTCTAAAAATATAAAAACACTGCACTGAGAGTCTTCCAGTTTCCAGTCTTCTGGAAACTCTCGGCTACCTATGGTATGTAAAAGCTTCCCAGTCTCTCCTGGCAGCCCCAGCTGATTCCCACCAGCTGTGGGCTGGTTCCTCCTCTTGCGAACTGCTACTGACATCTAGCTGCTCCTCCAGATTCCCTGGGCTCATATCAAAGGCCTTCCCACCCTTCCCACCACATCCAGCAGGTCCAAAGCATGCACTTTCACAAAGGAGCTGTCCTGAATTCCTGAGAGGTGAAAGAGACCTAATGACATGGCCAGAAAGACTCTAATGATCCAGAAATTATGAATATGCCTCTGGAAAGCCCCTGGGGGGTACAGCCTCAGCTCCTGGGACGCTATGATGTTGTTTGTGGACTTAAAAGTTAGGATGAGTCTGGAAGGCAGCTCAGGAGAGGCAGGTTGTGATTAACAGTTCTCCAGCAGAAAACACCCTGGAAACACTTCATTTATTAAAGAGCTGCAAATTATGGAGCTGCAAACCTTGGAAACGACATTTCCATAAGATTTCCCTGTTTCTTTGTGCTGATGAGACAGACCCGGGAAGCTTATAAGTTCAAGTAACTGAATGAAAACATGAGGGAAAGCTTAATTTAATTTTTTAAGGTCTCAGAACAATTACTTAATTCTGTATTAGTTTAACGAGTGCCCTCATTTCCTGGAGACGAACAGGAAAAATAGCAAGACAGAGGGAAGTGTGTGCAGAGCGAGGCTCCTGGGCACGGGTGGCTGCTGCAGGCACACAGGGCTGCGAGGGGCAGAGGGGACCGAGGTGTCTCGGAGGAGCAGGAGCGTCCCCGGGGTGCAGACACCCTCCACTCCCAGGGAGTACAAGTCATCCCGTGTTTCTGCCTGCGCTACGCTGATGTGCCCGTGTGATAACTGCGGAGCCAGGGAAGGAATGTGTGCTCACTCAGGAGAGATGCTTGCTGCAGACAGCTGTTGGGAAACTTGAGGATCATCCACAGACCAGGCGAAGCTTCCAGCGACGCAGCTCACAGCAGTTTCGGTTCGCTCCTGCCACCACACCCTGACTCCCAATTATGTTCTCCCGTCCTAGGAATGAAATCCGGCAATTCCTTCTTATACACAATAACTTTATTAGAGCTTTTACCTATTCTGAGTTTTGTTTCTGTGTGTTTTGGGCCGGAGGGAGGCCCAATGTGTCAGGCAGGGCAGGCTGACACACAGGCACCGTGTCTGGGTCCAGCTGCAGCTCGGCCAGCGGTGAGCGCTTTGTCTTGGAGTAAATCACTTTGGGAAGCCTCTCCACACCCGTCTCCAGCATGCTGGAGATATCACTGGAATGCTTCTGCCTTTCATGGTATGGATAAGGAACAGCCAAGGAGGCGAAGAAAAGGGGAGACATCTTTGTAACAGAAATAAGAGTAAGAGCAGTAAAATGATGAGAAAATCCACGAATACTGGGATAATTCAGTCCTTAAGTAAATGGGATCATTTACCTGCCATAACAATAACTATTCCAATCCACAATCCTGACACTGAGTGAGGATTTCAGCAGGAGTTTGAAATCACTTTTCCCTGGTGAAGGAGATTTGGAGAATTTCTTACAAGGAACAGTTGGGTTCAGAAAGCCATGGAATGCCTGTCCCTTGCTCTGTGGCCACTGGAAAAGGGGCTCCCTAGGGAGAAGGCCAGTGCTCTGGAGTGTCAGCAAAACATTTCATGAAAAGAAGCTCAGCCTGAATTTTGATGACAAAAGTGTGAAAAGATTCTTACTTTTTATTTTCCTTGCTTAGTTAAGATTTGGAAACATTACTGACAGAGAGCCTCTAGTTTGTATCAAATCCAGCTTCTCCAGCCCAGGCAGAACTGCACAGGGCAGTGACTGCTCTGCAGCTCTATCAGCTGTTCTGTCTTTATATGTCCCAGGACAGCAATCCCAAAGCTCTGATTAAAATGCAGCACGTATTGACAGAGAAATTGGCCATAGGATGCTTCCACTCCCATCCACTCTTTCAAAACCACCCTTTCCCAGCAACAATTACAATCCATAATGAGGACAAGTACAGAAATTATCTTTCACCGAACAACAGGAAATATTTAAAGCACTTTTACCTTCCTTTACACTCTCCACATAATGAAACAAATCCTTTGTGAATTACTGGAGAGCCACAATCATGTATGAAGAACCTTTCATCCATCTGCATTAAGAGATCCCTCCTTGGTCTCACTTGTCTCTCAGCAGAGTGTTTCAGATTTGTCATTTTGCCAGTGGAGAGATTTAAAGGTTAATCTCTGTGTCTCTGATCTTTCCAGAGTTCTTACATCATTCGAAAAGCAAACTTAGTATTTCTTCTTTGTTTTTCATCTTATATATTCCAACCTCAGCACCTTGCATGAAAACTGCTTATTCAACTCAAAATAAAATGAAAATAAATTAATGAGAGATAAAGAGCTCTTTGATGCAATAACCTTTAATGATTTCTTCCTGGTATGTAATTTAGGACAGTGTTTTTCCTGGCTTAATGCTGTAAGTTTGCATCATAAACAAAAAGCTGATGATTCATAAAACATTATTGCTAATGTATTTTTGAAATTAGCAAGAGACATGTAAAGTATCTTCCTTGTCTACCAGGCTTCTTGAAAGGAAACTTCCCTTTGAGAAATTATTCTTGGCACCAATGGCTGGAGTAGCCAGCCTTATGGGAAGAAGAAGCAGTGGTGACACCCACTGTGGAAGGTATAAATAGGGATCGGCGGCCACGGACAGCTCGCAGTCTGATTTCGTATCAAGCTGTGCATCTTGCTTTGGGCTTCTGCTTGCGTTTCCAACCGCTGTCGCCATGAGTTGCAACATTAAGGAGACTATTACTGTGTCTAGCAAAGGCAGGAGCAGTGGTGGCAGCTGTATCATTGGTGGTGGTGGTGGAGCACGGATTTCTTCCTATGGCATAGGCAGTGGCAGAGGTTTTTCTGGAAGGAGTTACTGTGGTGGAGTGAATTATGGAGGGGGACTGAGTGTTGGTAGCTTGGCTGGTGGGAGCTATGGAGGTGGCAACTGCTATGGCAATGGCCTCGGGTTTGGCCTCGGAGGTGGTGTGGTTGTTGGTGGTCTTGGTGGCGACTGCTTGCTTTCATCCTGCGATGAGAAGGTCACCATGCAAAACCTCAATGACCGCCTGGCTTCCTACCTGGACAAGGTGAAGTGCTTGGAGAAGGAGAATGCTGAGTTGGAGTGCAGGATCAGAGAGTGGTACGCGACACAGGGCCTCTCCTGCGAGCCCCGTGACTACAGCTGCTACTACAAAGAGATTGAAGATCTTCAGAACCAGGTAATCCCGCCTCGGGTTGTTACTCCCCTTTTGAAAGCTTACTGCTGAATTTGTGAGTTGTTCCTCCCTTACTGAAAGCTTACTGCTGAATGTGTGAGTCGTTCCTCCCCTTTTGAAAGCTTACTGCTGAATTTGTGAGTCGTTCCTCCCCTTTTGAAAGCTTACTGCTGAATTTCTGGGTTCTTCCTCCCCTACTGAAAGCTTACTGCTGAATTTGTGTTTAGAACTTACTGCAGTTGTTGGAGGGAACTTTGGTGCTTCTGAATGTCTTTGCAAACAGAAGTTTTGGCAAATTCCCCTATGATATTGCTGAGTGTGAGGGCATATCAAAGATGGGTGCTGCAAGGTGATATGGGTAGGACAATGCTCTGTAAAAGAAAAAGGCTGCTTTTGGTACATTGTACTTGACTATACAACTGTAAATGTGATATTACCAATGTACTCTGAGGAAATGCAGTGGTGTCAGCCTCACAAGAAAAGCAAAGCGAACTATGGAACAAGAAAAAACATACACATGGAATGCTTTATCAAATGAAACACTATAAATTCTAGGTGAGAAAACCCGAGAATTGAAACTGATTGTCACAGGGGCACAAGTCCACAATGAAAGTCACGGCTGATCCTAAGGCTTAAAGACACCTTCCCACCATCTTCCCTGAAGGTCCTTAAGTCTGAAGCCCAGAACATGCCAGCTTGAATGTCAGTTGAGATTTAGTATCTTAAGGAAGGTTCTTTACGTTCAGTTTTTGAAGGATCTTTGGAACTTGCCTTCAGATCATGAAACTGGGAAGTCCCATCTCACAACTCGTTAATTCCCAGCTCTGCATGGTTTATCTCTTTTCTTCTGCGAGTTAAGGAGGCAAAGCCACCTCCTTCAATTTCTCTGCTGAAGGGACAAGGTTACTTAAGTAAGAAGGTAACAGAAAAAGGGAATTGTGAAGAGTTACTACCTAATTGCCATGCAGAAAGACATGTAGAACAGGAGAGAGGAGACGTCTCTCATGGTTTGCTGTTTTCCAGATTGTCTGCGCAACCATTGATAACAACAAGATCATCCTGGACATTGATAACAGCAGGATGGCTGCTGACGACTTCCGTGTGAAGTGAGTGCCCCTCTATGAACCTGCTGCCTCCCTCCTGCTCCTTTCCACCTCCCTGGGAGGCTCAGAGCACTAATTATTGAGGCTCCAGACACGTCTCCCCACACCACTGCGGTAGGGCAGGATGATGAAAGGCATTTTGCTCCTGGTCACCAGTCCTCCCTTAATTAATGTTCTTGGGTAAAACATTTAGCAACAGTATTTGTGGTGAGGCTGGGGATGGGCACCTCGGGGAGTGGCCCATTTTCACCCCAGACCAATGTAGATGGGATCAACAAAGCAGAAATGCAGCTGAATAAGTGATACCAAACATACAGTGAGCAGGAGCAAGGAGAAAAACATGAGGAAGAAAAGCTTTCACATAACAGACAAGAAGTGGTGCAGAAATCCATGGCATGGTGCATTCAGCTTGGACAGCAAAATGCAGGGCAAATCATGGAGCTGGGAAAGGAGATCCTGACACAGAGCCCACGTGGGACATCCCCATCCTGAATCTGTGCTTTCTGACACAACCCAGGTACGAGACGGAGCTGGCCCTGCGCCAGAGCGTGGAGGCCGACATCAACGGGCTGCGCCAGGTGCTGGACCAGCTGACGCTGTGCAGGTCTGACCTGGAGGCACAGCTGGAGTCGCTGCGGGAGGAGCTCTGCTGCCTGAAGAAGAACCACGAGGAGGTAGGTCCTGCCCTCACCCTACGAGCACCAGGGCCCTGTCAGAAAACTTTGCTACTGCGCTCGAAATTTAAAAGATTACCCACTTTCAGGCCACAGCTTTCCCAGCAAACTTTCTGGGCTCCGACCCCTCTGTCTCAGAAGGGAAGGGAGCTCTGGCAGGGGCAGTGCTGCTCCCGGGGTGTGCTGACACTGGGAGTGCCAGAGGGGGGAAAGGTGCTGCTGACTCCAGTGGATAAAGAAAGAAATTAGCCAACAGGTTCCTTGGGAAAACACTTGCACCATCCTCCAGTGCCTTTCACAGCCACATCAGGGAGGAAAATCTTGCAGGGAGAGCAGTTCTTGGCCACTGAGCTTTGCTCTTCTGTGCTGCCTTCCAAAAGCCAGTATGATCTGATCTGGGATTTATTTCCAGGAGATGAATTGCCTGAGGAAACAATCAACTGGAGACGTGAGTGTGGAGGTCAATGCCTGCCCTGGACCGGATCTCAGGCAAATCTTGGAGGATTTGAGATGCCAGTATGAAACACTGATAGCGCGCAACCGCAAGGAAGTCGAGGATTGGTACGAGTGCAAGGTAAGCGACGCACTTGTGCTGCAAACCAGACTGACACACACAGCCCCGGGCTCAGGAGCCTTTCAGAGACCACACATGGAGACAATAAGCAGTTCTTGCTTCTCGGTGAAGCCCGAGAGCAGCACTCATTATACCCTGTGTTCCACGGGAGCCACAGGCCTGTCTGACCAGTTTGTTATGTCCCATCTGGAACAGCAGCATTTGCCACAAGGCCTTGTGGTGTGTTGTTGGAACAGAGATATCCCCCATTTGGATTAAAGAGATTTAACAGCCACGAGGTTAATGGGATTTGTAAAATGAACAAGCAGTGGAGCCAGTGGGGAACACCCTGTGCACAGAGAACCTGCCCTGCTCCTGTCTCCTCTTGCTGAACACTCACCGTGTTCTGCTCCTGTAAAAGCAAGTCCAGTGTACCCAGATATTCCCTGAAACTCTTTATGTTGGATTGGTGATTTCAGATTGAGGAGGTGAATCGGGAGGTTATTACAAGCGGTCAGGAGGTGGAGACGTGCAACAACCAGGTGACTGAACTGAGACGCCAATTGCAAACCCTGGAAATTGATCTCCAAGCTCAGCTCAGCCAGGTGGGTGAAGAGCTGACTCACAGCTCCGACTGGTCACTGCTGTGTTTCTCAGCATGAATAGCCAGACCCACCAACCAGCATGATGGTGGTGAATGGCTCGTTCATTTTTTGATTGGAAATAACAAACTCCAGGGTGACACTTAAATGATTGGTGGGTTTTTGCTTATCTTATCAGAGAAATAACTTGGAATCATCTCTGGCTGAAACTGAGTGCCAGTACAACACCCTTCTCGGTGAGCTACAAAACCAGATCACATGCGTGGAGCAGCAGTTGGCTGAAATAAGAGCAGAAATTGAGTGCCAGAACCAAGAGTACAAGACCTTACTGGACGTCAAGTGCCGCTTGGAGCAGGAGATCCAGACCTACCGGTGCTTGTTGGAAGGAGGACAGCAGGACCTCATGTAAGTACCTCTCTAGATCCACTAGAGAATAAATGAAAATGTCAAGAATGTGTATTACAGATTGGGTATCCAACCTGATCTTTAGTCCTTCTTAAGGCTTTCTCTGAGATGAATAAGTTGCCTCATGAACAACAATCAGAACTAAATGTCAGTCCTGGGGATCTGCAAAGCAGAACACCAAATCTGTTAACTGCTGGTGACAACACTGTCCCTCCTGGCATTATGTCAGCATTGGTGACAGTCCCTTTTTTATAGTGAGATGGGTGAGAACTGTCCATGCCGAGGGGGAGCGCAAATGCAAAGCAACTCTGAAAGTGAAAGAAAATATAATGTAAAATACTGTAACCCCTATAAAGGCCATAGTTTGAGACTTTGTCATGTAGTTAGTCAGCAATGACAGGTAAAGTTCTAAAATTCCCTGTTTCTCTCACCGAATCTATCCCACTAGTCACGGAGGAGGAATCGGAACTGGCGGAGGGGTCATTAGGACGAGCCACACCTACACAACAACTTCAGCTGCCCACTGCCAGCCCCAGGTCCCGCCCTGCAAGACCGGAGACATACAAGGTAAGAGCCGTGTTTTCATGAAAGGAAAACTGGCTTTGTTCCTTCCCTTGTGCACTGAGGTGAGGAGACAACACATTCCTAGGACATGTCACTGGCGTCCTCTCAGAGTCACTGTGCTACAATAGTGGTGTCACTGAGAAATAGGTTTAAAGAGAGTTTGGACTGAACACAGGGTGCAGGAAGCAAATGAGAGACAAGAAGGAGCGGTAGAATACAGAAGAGAGGGTCAGGGGAATAAGGCATAAAGGGAAGATCTGGAGGAAGAAGTAAAGAAGATGACAGCCAAAGCTAAGCAAAAGAATCTGGAAAGAGTGAAAAGAGTAAATCTATAACTTTACAAGTGAAAATTCCCATTAAAGCAAATAATTTAGGGAATTTCTGGGGTTTCCTGGGTTGCTGCCAACTGCACCAGCTTAGCAGTGCATTCCAGAAAAAAGGGCACCACACAGGTCCGATTTCTGCTATTTGAAAGATTTCTCTTGTGTTCCAATCAAATAATGCTGCTGTGTTTTCTCTCCAGTGACCTGCAGGAGAATTTGTGATTAAGAAGAAACGGACTGGAAGGTGACAGGGAAACCCACAGACAACCCAGGAACACTCCGTGTTCACTGCACCCTCTGTGCAGAGAAAGTAGAAGTAACTCAGCGACGCTTGGCCACGTAGCTAAAGGGGGTGTCAGGAGCCACCTCCTCTGTTCTGCTCTTCTGTTCTGCAATGCTGTAACCTCTAGAAGTTACCTGAGTTAGTCAGGTCACTTATGTACCTGCTGGTGAAAAATGTCTCTAATAAAACTTTGCTTCTGCCTGATGCAATCAAGAACCTGTGTCTGAAACTGAGTTCCTTTTGAACACCAGGTGCTGATCCAGGAACAAGGGGCACCTAAACTGGTCAGGATCATCCTGCCCTGGCAACGAAGCTTCTTTATCAGTGGGAGCCAGAGTGGCCTTGCTGACCTGGCAGGTCTTGTCCAGCTCCTCCCTGTTGTCACAGCCTGAGGCAGGTGTTGCCCATTCCTGTGTGACACAGGAGGAGTCAGACAGGCCAGCGGAGCTGGAGCTCATCAGTGAAAGAACAGTGACAGAAATTGCCATGCCAAGGCTCAGGCAGGTGTGTATCCACACACAGGTACCACCTTAGCAGCCACCTCTGGTGCACATCTCCAGCTGCTCTCCAGATGTGTCAGGTGTTAAACTGGGAGCTGTGCTAGTGCTGGAGAACACGATGTCTGTCACACACATCTCAGCAGGTGCCTCCTGTCTCCCAGACTTGAGCAGTGTGAGCATGTCCCAGTGGTGCTGCCCCTGGGCAGAGTGAACCCCACCTCCTCTGTGTCAAACCACTGCTCGGGAGAGGGGGATCCTGAGGGGACAGTGCTCCTTCTCCTGGGTTCCTGTCAGCAGAGCAGCAGGTGCTGAGATGGCAAATGTTCTCAGCAACCTCCTCTGCTCTTCAGACAGCCAAGGCGTGGTTGGACATCCACAGCTGTGCAGAGCCACCCACAGGATGGAAAGAGCTGATGGCCTGGAAGCTGTTTTATGTGACACGGTACAAAGATTCCTCACACCTAAACACGCGTCAAATATTTTGGACTCCTTTGCCGAGAAATTAAAAAACATTTGAAACATAAAAGCAAATTCATTTCCCCAAGTCCCGCTCCTGACTGTGCCACACACGTGCTAAAGTGCATTTCCGCCTCTGCTCTGGCCGGTTTCTGCGCTGCAATAAGCCGGGAGGCGGGACGGGCCAAAGGGAAGGCGGAGTTTTGGCTGTGAGGAAGCGGAGAAGGGACAAGAGTGATCCCTGGCGGCCGGGAGGCGGCGGGGACGGGCGCTCCCGGGGCGGCCGCGCCGGGACCAGCGATGCAGCTGCCCAAACCCTTGAACAAAGCCCCGGAACTGCTGCTCGCTCCTCCCAGCAGAACAGCGTGAATCAGATCCTCCGGGAGCGAGAGGCAAATGCTCCCCGAAACTAAAATCCTGGGAATCTGGCACCTGAGTTTTCACCTTCTGCTCCATCGGCATTGCCCCTGTTGTACCACAGAATGAAATAGCAACCTGAAGTACCTGTGAAAATACTTACACTGGGTTGGGTTTGGTTGTTTTTCCCAGAGGAAAGAGAAAATTAAAATACTTATACTGGGTTTGTTTTGTTTTATTTTGTTTTTCCTGGAGGACAGAGACATTGAACATGCCTGAGAATACAGGGCAAAACTGGCCAATCCAAAACCTGTCCAGTTTGGACCGAGTCTGAAGCAGAGGTTTGCCATTAGCACTGTATTTCAGTATGTAATTTTATGTATCACATAAAAATTTAAGAGCAGCTGGAATGATTAGTAATCCTGACTGGCGTGCAAATGCTTCTTATGCTGAAGAACAAGGAAATGGAGAAAGCGCCTGGGAAATCCTGGCACTTCCCAGCTCTCCCCGTAAGGTATCAGCTGCCCCCAGCTGGCAGATCCAAAGGAAACACTGACTGACTTGTCAGTGTCCTGGTCCCGAGCCCCTGTCCTGGCCCCGGCCGGTCCGGTCCCTGCTCTGCCCCAGGTGTGCAAACTCCGCGTTACCTGGGACCAAAGTCTGAGACTCTGCTTAAAGCAGGGCTCACATTTTCCTAAGAGGCCCCAGTGACGCTAAGTTTGTAGAGACGCTAATCCTGACAGTGGCTAAGTGGAAGTAGTTGCTGTTAGCCTATCCAACAGAAGTACAATAATATGTCATTAAAATAAGATGATATAAAAATGTATCGATCCACAATCTGCAGCAATTTTAGCCCTGTCCAGCCCTCGCCCTGCAGTGGGGTGGGCAGCGCTCCCTCTGTGCCCCCGAGCCCTGCGCCCCCCGAGCCGAGGGATCCCGACATTCTGCGTTCCACCATAGGGGGAATTTGGAGATGAAGGAGCTGAACGATGCCCGGCCCTGGGCTGCAGGCGCTCTCTAGAGGGCACTCGGCTCCCACCGAGCTGTCGCAGGGCGCCCGCGGCAGAGGCGAGCGGCAAAGCCGGCGCTGGGGGCTTGGCTCATCCCCCCCCAACAGAGCCAGCCGGGTGAAGTGGAGCTGCGGGATGTGCTGGGGACACCCCAGTGCCGCAAAACACGGAACGCGCTACCGAGCCCCGGCATCCTGCTCCAGCTCCGCCGGTATTTAATGGTCACACTCGTAATGAGGCTGACATGACCCTGTTCTCTGTGTGACTGCTCAGGGACGGTGCAGGTGTAAGAGGCCCTCCCACAGACCCCAGATGTTCTCCCGTGTGGGGGTGCGTGGGACAGACGCCAGGCTGAAACTCACTCACTAATTTGCTAATACCTGTTTGTTTTCCAAACGGCACTGGAATGTTTTACATCGTGTTGTTAGGTGGGAGGGCAGTGAAACCCAGGGTCTCCTCAGGGGCTGTAAATGTGCTGTAATGACCCTTTGCTAATGAGGGTCCTGCCGATGGAGCAGCAGCTGAGACCCCAGAGAGTCAGCTGGGCCAGTGGCTGTTTAGACCCACAATGAAGCAGTTCCAAACCAAAGGGTTTGAGCTCTGAAAGTCTCTTACGGCTCTGACTCACCTAATTACTGCTCCTATCACAACCACCATCGCTCTGTTGGGTGGTGGAGCTTTTGAAGGTGCTCTTTAATGTTTCATCACTACTCGGCTCTGCAATAGCGAATTAATAACAGATCAGGTAGAATGCAGGCAGGAATTATGCTTTTTCCTAAAGGAGGGATGTTTGCTGGGTTGGACACTCCTGACTGCCCTTCTCTGGAGGGCAGCAGGTCACCTGTCCATGCCGAGTCCAGCTTTAACTGACCAGTGAGTGCTGCACTGGGACCACTGGACACAACAGGGATATTCTCTGTGACCACACACCTTGGGGTGTGGGTGGATGCCAAGATTACACCCTGTCTTGCAGAATAGTGCAGGAGAGGCAGGGACTTACCCTCTCACTTCAAAACAGATATTTTAAAACCCTTCACTTAAAAAAAAGCCTAAATAGTTTCTGGCATAAGGGAGTCACAGAATCATTCAGGTTGCAAAATCCCTCTGAGATCCTCAAGCTCAGCCCTTCACCCAGCACTGCCAAGGCGACCACTTGCAGGTGATTTTCACAGAATATCCCTGAGATCTAAAACCATACTGTGTGTTTTGGGTTGTGGGAACAAACCCAAGGCCACTGATGAGGAATCCCCTACCTGAAGAAGAATGGGGCACCATCTTTTGACAGAATTATTTCTAATTAAAAACACACATTTATAGAAACTCACACTCTTCACTGAAAATTGTTGGAACTGACAACATTTTCAACCTCAAGTATTTCTGGGTTGGAACTGCTGCCAGGCACCCACAGCTGTGTTAGTGGTGGCTGGGGGGGAAGATTCCAAACACATTGTGCTCTCACTACAGAGTGAACAATTAGGAATCGTTGGGTAGGAATTACTTTTTGCTTAGAACTCTCAGTTAATCCACTATTAAAACAATAAATATGATTGAGCTCTAATATGTTCCAACTGATCTAAATGAAATTTTTCAGTTTTCAAACATAGCTTTTAATTGGATAAGAAAAAATCCTCATAATTTAAATTTTAATGGAGAAGAGAACAGATTCATGCTAAGTGTCAGGCAGCTGAATCTCACCGGAAGGAGGAGAAGAGTACAAACAAGAATGATGATCACCCTCCAACAGTCACACTGCACGGCCTGGCTTTCTTTTCTACCATGGAGAAATCCTGTGGGATTATCCGGTGTTAATAAAACTGCCTGATGATCATATAATGGGAGTTAGTTTATAACATATAATTACGAGAATGAGTCATATTCCCCAGGTAGATATTTCATAGTTTTTCTCTGTGTAGCAACATACAAGAATTGAGTTTTCCTGACAAGACCTGACCAGAAGCAGGAAGGATGGAAAAGGATCCCAGTGAAGCACCAAAAACGTGGACAACAGTCCAGCTGTGACCCCACAAATGTGCTCAGCAGCCTCAGTGGTTTCTCCCAAACACATCAGTGGGGAGGGTGTGGATGTGGACCTGGGAGCGGTGGTGCTGGGAGCTGAGAGGAGCCGGTGTGTGCTCACCCACACCCCCAGCCTGGGCTATGCCCCAGCCCCTTCCTGCTGCCACACTCCCAAAGGAAAAGGGCTTCATTCTCCCGCAGCCTCTGCTTCAGCCAGCGTGCATCTGGGTTGTGCAGAGCACACGGGAACCCTGCCATTGAAATGCTGAGTGAATTCCTGCCAGTGCCGGGTGACCCGCTCAGGCTTAAATAGTCCACCCTCCTCTCTGGGCAGGAGCTCGTAACAATTTCATCACAGGAAAAGGGAGAGGCCTCATTGCAAACAACTGTGGTGCCACCTGCCTCCAAGAGATCTTTCTCCTCCTCCTCCCTCCCCCAGTCTGGCTCTGCCCAGCTTTTGGCTCTGCTGCAGCAGCAGCGGCCGCACGTTCTGTGATGTTTCACTGCCCCATTTCACAGGTACCGCTGGGGATCCTTCCAGTTCCTGCAGAGTTTATTGCAATCACTTTTATGTGAAAGTTTCCCAGCCCTCCAGCTGCTCTTCAGCAGCATCTCTGGATTATGCTGGAAACATTATCTAAGATCACAGTGATCTAAGATCACTGAGGAAGCTCAGTGTGTTGCAAGGGCCCGGACAATACTATGAGAGCTGGGGGGGAACAAAATTACCACCTCATAAACCAGCTTCCACCTTACAGCAGCTCTGAAATAAAACATTCCTTTCAGGAACCATTTGTTTGTAAATTCCATCTCTGATCCTGGCCAGGATTTCCAGACATGATGAATCTGTCAGGCTGCTTTACTTTTAAGGAGCGAAGTTTCATTCTTGAAATACGTTGCCTGCACAAATTCTAGGGGGAAAATGGCATTAAATCTTTCTTTCATGCATTAAAAATGAAGCTATGAAGTTGCACACAAGCATCCTCACCGATACTCAAACCATCCAAAAATGTTCTTTTGTTAAGAGAAGACAGGAAGGTTGGTCTTCCTAAAAGGAGTGACTGATGTTATAAACATCTTTCCAGGGAAAAAAAAACCCCAACAAAACCCTTCTGCAGAATTATACAGAACAACACAGATTTGTTCCCATGTCCCTGTATCAGGGGTGTCAGCAGCTGAAAGCAACATTTAAATGGGACATAACTCAGCTGCTTCTTGAGCCAAAGTAGCTGAAAGTATAGAAGAGAATTTCATTCACTTCGGGAGAAAAGGATTTCTCACTGGAGAAAATTATCCCCCGGACTCCACCAAGAGTTGTAGTCAACCATTTAAATTCCTACAATCCAGGAGAGGCCTCGCTCCCTGGGATGTTTCAGAGATGAAGTGGAGCAGCAGGTGGAATGTGAGACATGTCCTCTGCGTGGGCCAGGGTGTGCTGGGAGGGGCCTGTAGCAAAAGCTGTTTCCACAAACAGCTGCTGTAACAAACAAAACTTAATTAGCAACAACCACCACCACAAAGGCTGAGTGAGAAAACAATAATGTCCCAAATCAATACAGGAAATTTGGTATCACACGAGTTCCACCCACAAGATGCGACAGGTAACAGACTGGGATTTGCTAAGGATCAGGGGCCTGGACAGGAGGAAAGGGGTGAGAGGGACCCAGGGGAGAAAAGTCACAGTCTGAGGTTCAGGGTGCTGTGAGGGCTCACAGGGCAGATGTGCAGCTGGACTATCCATTGCATTGAGCAAAGACAGGATCTTGAAAATGGAAGATAGCAAATATTTCCTACTTTTGGTCCTGCTGTGTCCATGAATGGAAAACAAATCTGAAGAAAAAATGCTATTTTGATGTAGTTTATTGACTTAATCCCCAAACCAGGAACTTCACCTTTCTTCTCCAAGTATTGTATTTGTGCTGCATAGGGAAAACATCCTGATAAAATTCTGAATTCCTTTCAGGAACACTACCAGTGACACTCCCAGGCATGTCAGGAGAGACCAGCCCCAAGCCACAAAGCTTTCCCAGGTCTCTCAACCATCCTGTACCTGCATTTGGTCCAAGCATGTGAAGGGTTTTTCCCTGCAACAACCTGCCACACTTCCTTCCCTCAGCCTGACACAGAGCAGTTTTGCAGTTGTTGTAATACCATTTTTCATCATTAATTTGTTACTTATAAAACACAATTATAGAGGTGTGATTGAAATAATTGCTGACACGTGATACTTACCATTGTTCACTGAGTTTTTATGGGATATTACAAAGAAGTCAGAGTGGTTCTGTGTACCTATAACATGCATCCTCCAACAGGCTTTCCAAAGGCATACAGCAATAAAGGACTAAAAATAAGGAGCATACAGCATAGGGTAACTATAAACCTCTGAAAATATCAGTTAGCTACGAAAAAAATTAGCCAGAATTCCTGACAAATATCTGAGCATTAGAAGAGAGACAGGAACATCCATTGCTGTCCCATCTTGTGGCAGTGTGTTGTCGTGCTGAGAGGGATGTGACCAGGACGGGATGAGTGGGATGAGTTTGTTTCGGATGACTGTAAGCCAGTGCACCAGATCTCCACAGAGATCTCCCTAATTCAGAGCCACCCAACAGAAATTACATGTTTTGTGTTAATAAACAAATGGTCACAAACACTTAGAGGAAGGGTTAAGCTTCCTGACACTGCCAAGCATCTCCCTTTGGCAAATTAGGGCTTGCAACCACACACGAAAAGCGGGTACTCCCTTCCACGGCGACACCCACTGTCTCAGGTATAAATGCAGAGGAGGCCGGCTGGAACTTGGAGCTATGATTCCAGAACAACTGTAAGACCAGCTTTGAGTTTTCACCTGAGTTATTTGCTGCTGCCACTATGAGCTGTGGCTCCAAGCAGCCCCTGAAGAGCTGCCTGCGAGGGAGCAGCGGTGGAGGGGGTGGAGGGGGCAGCTCGCATTCCTCGGCCTCCTCGAGGACGATCACTTCCAGGACGAGTGGTGGTGGCAGGTTTTCTGGCAGCAGTTGTGGTGGAGGAAGCTCCCGGAGCAGCTGTGGTGGGGGAGGTGGTGGTTATGGCAGGCACAGTAGCTACGGAGGAGGAATGAGCAGCAGCAGCTGTGGAGGAAGGCTGGGTGGTGGATGTTATGGAGGGGGAATGGGCCACAGCAGCATGGGAACGGGCTTCAGGTCAGGTGGGAGTGGCTTTGGGGGCGGTTATGGAGGGGGCTTTGGTGGAGGTGGTGCTGGTTTCAGTGGTGGCAGCTTTGGCAGCGGTGGCTTTTATGGAGGGAATGTGGGAATTCTCTCCAACGACGAGAAGCTGACCATGCAGAGCCTTAATGAACGCCTGGCTTCCTACATGGAGACAGTCAGGAATTTGGAAATGGAAAATGCTCAGCTTGAACAGTTAATCAGGGAATGGTACCAGAAGCAAGGTCCTATTGGCCCAAAGGACTACAGCCACTACTATGAAAAAATTGAAGAACTTCAAAAACAGGTAGGATGTTCTTTGCCAGAAGAAGTTTAAGCATTGACAGACTGGCAGGTTCACAGGGAATGTTTTCCTAACCTGTTGTTTCTCTTCTAGATTGTGACTGCGGCTGTGGAAACCCACAAGGTACTTTTGGACCTGGATAATACAAAGATGACTGCAGAAGACTTTAGAATAAAGTAAATATATATTGTTCTTTTCCAGACACTGACTTCCTTCCTCCTGCTTTCCTGAACTTAGTTTCATAGATTCATTCCATAAACAAATATCAATCCACAGGGACTTGGCTTCCTCCTGCTTCTATGGCAGCGCAACTGAAATACTTTGTGAAACCTCAAATTTTTCTATATTTCTAGAGTGATCTTTGATGGGAACGCTGCCTATGGCTGCAGAGCCAGAGCTTTAAAAAGTTTCATTTTTAAGAATATAAATATTGGGATTTTCTGTCACTAAAAGTCAGGTTAACCAGATAGATGGAACTTGCACAAAGTTGCAGTAAAAAGAGATGAAAGATGGCCCAGAACATATTTTAATATTAAAAATTGATATTAATATTAAACTTTACATTTATTTATTATAAAGAATAATAACTTTATGTTATTAAGTAATATAAATTATTAAATGTTAAGTACTGGCTGATGATGTCCTGACTGTTGAGAGATGCTACATGCTCGGATGTACAGACACAAAAGCAGACACTGATACTGGAATAGGTGAACTTTTCCATAAATAATGTCAGGAGGAGGAGGACTGAGGTGCCAGGAGCAGGGCTGACCTCTCTGCACTGTCCCTGGTGCAGGTACGAGATGGAGAGCGGGCTCCGGCAGAACGTGGAGAGCGACCTCAGCAGCCTGCGGCCCTTGCTGGATAACCTGACCCTGAGCAGGTCCGACCTGGAAATGCAGTTTGAGTCTCTGAAGGAGGAGATCATCAACCTCAAGAAGAACCACGAGGAGGTAAGAGCCAGCTCCTTGAAACGCACACTGGAGATGTGAGAAGGAAACACCGACCAAGGGGCAGGGCCAGGCTGTGCCAGGGTGCCCCTGAGCTCAGCCCCTGAATAAGCAATGACTGGAAAGTCAAGGCCAAATAATTGCAACACAACCCCCCCAAATATATATATATATATGTATGTATATATGTTGTTGAAAGGCTCCACTCATGTTCATTGTCCTTGGGCCTGTGTTTTCTCTGCAGGAAATGAAACTGCTGCAATCCCAGTCCAATGGGGATGTGAATGTGAAGATGAACGCTGCTCCAGGAGAGGATCTGCTGAAAAAACTGAATGAGATGAGGCAAGAATACGAAGCTATCATTCAGAAAAACCGTGCAGAGGTTGAAAAGTGGTATGAAAGCAAGGTAAATGGTGACAGCTCTTGGTAAGAACTTCCTGTAGAGGAATGACACAACATCCATTGCTTTTATGAAATAATGGTAGAGTCCCTTTGGTCAAAATGAAGTAAATCACAAGTGGGCTTGAATTGCTCTGGCAGAGCCACACAAGCAAGTTTAACAGCCCCATTCTACCAGAGGCCCTTCTGCAAATAGTTGTGTTCCAGATGGTGCCACGATAAACTGCCATGTTGGCACTGTAAGTAAAACTCACAAACACCAATTCTGTACATTAATTTTTCAGATGGAGGAAGTGAGTCAACAAGTCCACTCAAGTAGCCAGGAAATGGAATCAAGCAACCAACAGATCTCTGTGCTGAGACGTGAATTTCAGAGCCTGGAAATTGAGCTGCAGTCGCAGATCAGCATGGTAGGTAACAGCTGCTCCTGACCCCTGATATGCAAAGAACTCAGGAGCTGCTGCAATGCCAGCTGTGGCAGTCAGTGAGGATCCTTGGTGCATCCGACACCATGTGGGATTTTTCTCATGTTGGACATAAGAATGATCTAATCCTGCCACATTCCCATGAACACTGCATTCTGTTTTCCCTGTGCAGATAGACTCTCTGCAATCCAACCTGGAAGACACGGAACGTCGCTATAACATGCAGCTGCAGCAGATCCAGGGCATGATCGGGCCCTTGGAGGAGGAGCTGGCCAGCATCCGCTGTGAGATGGAGAGCCAGAACGAGGAGTACAAGATGCTCCTGGGCATCAAGACCCGTCTGGAGCAGGAGATCCAGCAGTACAGGACACTGCTGCAGGAGGGGCAGCAGGGCATTAGGTACAGACGTCAATTAATTAACTTTCCATCCATGCAATCAGGGAAAGAGGACAGGGGCAATATTTGTCTTAGGAACTGGTGCAAGTGATTAATCATCACCACATTTACTACAAGCACAAGAATTCACATGAAATCTAAATCTTAGCTGGCAGCATGCAAAGATGTACTTCTACAAAAGTATTTAGAATTGTAGTTTGCCATTTCTTCCCCTAAATACCAGCTGGAAGTGCCATTATTTGGGAAAATGAAAGGTAAGAAAGAAATAACACACCCTTTCCTCCTTACAGCACTTCACAGGGAGGAGCTGGCAGTGGATCTTCAGGAGGAGGATCTTCAGGAGGAGGAGGTCATGGAGGAAGTAGTGGAGGAGGAAGCTGTTGGTCCTCAGGTGGAGGAAGCAGTGGAGGAAAAACTGGAGGATCCTATGGAAGATCTTCCTCTTCTGAAAGTGGAGGAGGAGGGAGTGGAGGAGGAACAGGAGGTGGAACCTGTGGTAAAACTTCAGGTGGAGGAGGTGGCAGTGGTGGAGGAGGAGGGGGTAAATCCTGCCTCTCCCGCTCTTCATCTTCCCAGTCCCAGCCTGGCGACTCTTGTGAAAGCCCAGGTAAAAATGGAATTAAAAATTACATCCTGCCATTCATGAATCTCTCTGAATAGCAGGAAAGAATGTAGCAACTTCCTTCCTGGAAATATTTTCACTATTTTTTTCCCAATCTTGTTTTAAGGCCACTCTGACATTTGTTCTTAGGCAGTGACAAATCAACGTGAGCTGCATGAAGGATGGCACGAAGGGTTGTGTCAGAGGGTGGGTGAAAAGAGGAAATGGAGGGGGGAAGGGAAAATGGTGCCAAATTCAAAGTATGCAGGGAACCAGGGAAGTCGGGGTTAGAAATGTGACTGGCATTAAGCAGGGGTTGGTTAAAGCAGGGTAGAATAGCTGGAACACTCCAGACATTTAAAGTATAAGGGGCATTGGCTGCAAAATACTGAAGTAGCAAAAGATGGAGAGTGACCAAAGGGTCTGATCTGTATCTGATTTCCTGGCTGTAGTTCCAGGAAGTGCTGAAAACATGAAGCTCTGCCTGGAGGGAAACAAAACATTGGAGAGAGGAGCAACCATGGAGGAAGTGTCTGAAGCCATAAAACACATGAGAAGGGGTAAGGCTCCAGGTCCTGGCAGCACCTGAGACAAACGCCTGAAAATGGTGAAAATGAGCAGGAAGATGTAATTTTCAGAAAGGTTCAATTCCACTTTTGATTTTTTTAATGAAAAGATGGAAAATGGTCCTGCTTTGAGGTTTCCATTTATTCCTTATAATGACCAGGTTCAGTCAGGCTCTGTCCCAAACACAGTTTCCATGGCAGACTGACAGTCAGTCATGACATGAGAGCTGGCTCTCGCCCAAAGGGCCTGAAGCCATCAGTGCAGACAGCAGGAACACTGCACAGACACTCCTGATGCTGAAAACAAGGCAGTGAATTCAGGAGGATTTTGTTTCACAAGGAAGATTATTTGGTAAAATTTGGTGTCGATGAGCTCTAGTTTTTAAAAGCCTCCTCCACAGGCTTTGCAAACTCCTCTGTAAAAATTTACTCCTCTGATCAAACATCTCTTCTGCCCTGAAACACTCCAACATTTATTAATGCTTGGTAGACAAGATTAAAATGTATTATGTGCCATCTGTCTTTAACTTATAAAAATCTGCTGTAAATATCTGTACACACATAAATGCAGATTCTAAGTTCATCTGTATTTGTTTTGTACTGCTGCAGCCACTCTAAAGTGATTTGCACTCCCATGGCTGAGAATAGAAGCAGATCCATACAGTTAATTGCTAAATCTGCACACACACTGTACAAAGTCAGGTCTGACACAGTCCGGACCTTTCCAGAAGGCTGAGAACAGCCTGGGTGCACTGAGAACTGCACAGGTGATACTTACAGAGTAACATAAAGTTAAAAATGCTGAATTCTTCAAAGAAATTCTTGCTTTCCTCCATCTTTCAACAGGGAGTTTTAGAAAGGCTGAGGAGTGATCAGCAAGACCAGCATCTTTCACTGCACCACCTCCCAGCGAGGCCTTTGGACCAAGCAAGACTCTACTGAGCATGGCTGAACACGCCCTGCCACGAGCAGGAGTGAACACTTGTCCAACTTACTCAACACTGCTCACTCCAGGGGCTCGTCAGAGCTCTCTGGATGTCCTGTCTGCTTCTTCCATCTGTATTTTTCTTCCGAATCACTGTTACCTGAGTTAATCTCTACCGTGATTGGAGTTCCTGTGGAATAAATGCTAATATATCTTTGCTTCTCTCTGATGCAACCAGAAAACTGTGTCTGGTCCAAGTTCCTTTAGTAGAGATTTTTGTTTGAATCAGTTACAAATAACAAGCCCTCCCTGTGGAATACATAATGATGTGTCAGATTACCTGTAAGACCCAAAGTTTTCAGTGACATATTCACCATTTAAGACTCACTGGGCAAAACTGTGCAGTCTGCACTGCCAGGAACAATGCTCTACTGGTCCCTGTGATGGGAAAACTCAGTCAAAACCCTTCTGCTATTTCAGAGACAAGAGGGTGGGTTTAAGGAACTGACTATTCCCTATAAAACCTCTTTAAAATATGAGCTCTGTTGGGAATTCCACTTGAAAATAACCCAGAGGGTTTCTCACACGACACCTGCTCACAGATACACCCTTTCTCTTGCGCGCTTCTCCCCTCACCTGCTTAAGCCCAAACAGAACTATCACTCTATGAGTCTTTCTCTCTCAGTTTTACAACCACGAGGTTTGTTTTTTCCCTCTGATGAAGGCATCACCCATGGGAGAATGTTGGGAAACACAGACTGAGTGGGAGACCGTGGGAACGGGAATCCTAAACGCCCGAGTTCCAGGCAGATCTGTGCCTGTGATTCACAGTGTTGCCTTATGCCGGGCTCTCAGCCATGAATTAGTATTGGAAAACAAAAAAAAAATCCAATTTTTTTTCCCCTGACCAGTGTCTCTCTGGGGGCTGGAGGAGCCAGCTCACCTGCATGAAGGACTCCTGCACACGAGCACATGCTGATACGCCTGGCCTGACACCGCAGCAATGGTCGTGATTGTTTGCCAGGACACCCCAAACTCCCACCTGTTCCAAAATCACCTTTGTTTTTAACCCCTCTCAGCATGGCATCACACCTGTCTCTGTTTTGCTACCTGTCCCCTGAGCCTACTTTCTCCAACTGCTCTGCTCATTTTCCAGCTCTGGCAGGTGGTGACAGCTATTTCTCAGACCTGTCTGTTCAGGGTACTCAACTAGCAGCCCCAACTAAGGAATACTCCCAATCCAGGAGCCCCGCTTCTCACACCTCCCCTAGGAGCCTGCCAGGTTAACCTCAAAAATGTTCCTGCTCAGTGCCTGCTTCCTGGCTCTGCCAGGGTGATTTAAAAGCCATCACCTGGCCTCTGGCCTCACAGTGACACCCAGGAGGCTGTAGGGGTGGTTGGATATGGTTTACTCAGAGGAGCAGCCCGTCCATGTCAGAGTTCACTGCTCTTTGCCACTGTGCCAGCTCTGAGCACTACTGACAACTCTTGCTCCTGTCCTTCTTTCCAAAAATATAACTTACTTTTAGTCTTTTACTGCCTGTTATCTAATTCTCAGGCATCTCTGCATTTAACCTTGCAGAAGAAATTCCCCTGAATCGACCACTGGGGGAGCAAAGCAGAAACTGGAATTTGGAGCATGGGAAGGGCAGTGAGGCAGTTCAGGGGCTGAGAACCCAGGGCTGAGCACAGACACGTACGAGGGTTCAGTGTGTTGCAATACTCAGTGCAGTTCTGCTGTTGATTTAAATGCTTATTTTGATATGTCATAATAAGTAACAATTTCTGAGCCATTAGGATAAATAATATACTACTACTACTACTACTACTACTACTACTACTACTACTACTTTTGCTACTCAGCATTGATTGTACTGTCTTCTTCCTTACCTCAAACCTGTGGCTTTCTTATCAAGGTGTTTTTATAATGTTTATACATTTAATGAGTTTATACTACAATGTAAATCAGCTTCCTAATACGGTTTATTGCATGTTATGGTATGTGACAAAATAAATACAAACCACCAATAAATTCACAAAACCCCCTACTTAATCACGGCATTAGCGCCCATTACAGACAAAAAGCAAACTAAAATGAGACGGCTTCTTACCTGACCCAGGAAGAAAATGCCAGTTTAAGGATTCTTTCCTTTTTACATTTTCATTACAAAATCTGCACCTGGGTTATCACTGGCACTTGCTTACTGAGAAAACAGGCTTACATGGAGGAACAGAGCTAGACAACCCAAACCATTGCAAAGCAGGAATAAGAAATACAAATATTGTAGTGTCAGGTGTCAAAGCTTGGGGCAGGCTCAAAGTGGGGCAGCAGCAATACTGAGGAGTGAGGAGAACTTTGCACTTTTTATTTGCATGCATTTCATTAGTCATTAATCAGCATAATAAGCTTTAATTTTATGAGCACAAAGTGTTGCAATTCGGATACTTATCTGGTGTTCCTATTAGTGCTCTGAGAAGATAATTGAGGTACGTGTTGGAACAAGACCTTCAGAACAACCTTAGGCAAAACCCAATGTGCACACACTCCTGCGTGTTTGGCTTCAGAGCTCCCAAGCAATCCATGTGTCCATTTGAAGGCACAGATGTCATTTCCAAATCGCCTGTGTGTATATCGTGCTGATGTCTCTTTTGTTGAGCATTCATTGTCAGCCATATTAATTGCCAAATGCTACCCAGGCCATCTTCATGGGCTGCAGAACGAATACAGCAAGTACGTCATGTCACTGAGCTGAGAGTAAAGGCAGAGCCCACCTGGGCTGTCCCTGAGTGTGTAAATCCTCTGCAGAGCTCAGCCCAGCAGGACTTTCCTCCCCGGGCCACGCTGCAAGGACAGCAGATGCCACGGATGTCCTCCTTCCCCACCCCACACGAGCTGCAGTAACAGAATGTGCCACACCAGTGCCTCCACAGCAGGCCGGGATCCAATCTCCGTGTGCCACCTCGCAGGACACTGCACTGACCAGAGCCATCCAGGTGTGGGTGCCCACAGCTCCGAGGGGCTCTGAGGCTGCACAGCCCAAACAGACCCGGAGAGAGGTGGGAACCTTGGCAGGTGTTCTGACCATGCCCTCCTGCTGTTCTGTTTTGGCACCAACAAAAAGAATTATTCAATCTAATTGCCTTCACCCTGTAGGAGACTGGGAAAATGACAGTGGGACCACTGCGATTGTGGCTCAGAAACTGCTTGAAACGCAGAAAGGAGGGAATTAGCAGCCTGCAAAGTGCCCCCAGCTGTGGGGCACACACACCCTGACCCACAGCTCTCACAGCTACATGGCAAAGTCCATGTGTGCATTTTTAGGATCTGAGGAACAGCTGTTCTTCCCATCAGCCTCCTTGCATGGAAAGTCCAGGTTATCCTGCACAAAAGGTTGTGCTGGGATAACCTGGTGCTGGAGGTTTTAAACTTCCCAGGCAATCCCACTGCTGCTTTAGGAGTCCTTGATTGCTTTGCTGGGTCTAACCTAAATTTATTTGGAAATGACTGATTTCACTAGAACATTCTGAGCTGAAGCAGGAATGAGGAGTGAGCACCGTCTCCGAGGTGAAAACAGACCCTGTCTTCTTACAAAAATTTCTGGTAAAAGTGATGGAAGGAGGTCATTAAATAAATTAAAAGCATAAACTCTAGCAGCTGCCTGAGGCATCAGAATGACACTGAATTACGGAGAAATGTTCCTGTTTTTCAGCACACAGACACAAAAGTGAGAACACATTTTCTCCAGGTCTGTTTGGAATGCAGCAGCTCCAGCCTGCTGGAAAAGTCTCCCAGTTTTGCAGCACGGGCTGCTCCCAGGGTTTGTCATCGCTCTGGTGATTGGGAGTCACTTCTTTGATACTGATCACGGAGGCCTGATTAAAAGGAAAACAAGAACAGTGTGAGAGTGAAGGAGCTCTGGCTGGGCTGAATCGTGGCATGTGCTGAGCCGGAGCAGAAGCCGCGCGCAGAGTTGGAACATTCCAGCACTCTGCAGGCTGGGCAGCACGGGGGGCTGGAGTAATAAAGGTCCTTACCCTGCTCCCATTGGGAAACAGCAATGTTATATAAGGTATGGCTGCTGCATCAACACAGAAACATTAATGATTCAACTGTGCATCTTATATGGGAAAGATGTGATGATCTGGGAAAGAGATGAGGGAAAGCCCTAAAGGTGATGCTTCCTTTTTAGGTAATTCCACATGTTCACATCATCCATATAATACATTAGAGAAAAGCATCAGAGAACAAAAATCTTTAAAGGCTCTTTTGATGAGCTCAGAAATGAAAAATTCATCCGGTCCACAGAACAGATCTTCTCTGGTTTACAAGTATTTGCGGTCAATTATTTAATAATCAAAAAATTTTAAAAGATCAGCCAGGAGGGAATTCAGTGTGTGCAACTTTACAGGAGGATGAAGTATTCATAGTTCACCTGTATTTTTCAGGCACTTCAGTGTCCTGCTCCAAAGAGACACACAGTGACTGTGACAGAAACCAAACATCCCAAGGGCAGTTCTCAGCTGCAGGAATACACAGGAATATGGCCCAGCCTCATGGCCAGCAGGGCTCCTATAAAACCACCAAGGTGGAGCTACTAACAAAAATGAAACAGCGGCAATGCTAAAGACAAAATAGGAAGATCCTGTAAGCATGTGACTTAACAATAACCTTAGATCTGTAAGCAAAATCTGTGATTTATGATCCTCCTTTATATATAAGGAGCAGTAACAACACAAAGCTAAAATGAAATGTCAAAGTAGTGAAAGTTCTCTACCCTTGGTTGTTTGACTCTTTATTTTCTTTTATTGTTTTTATTTTTTAAAGTATTTTCCAAGCCTGCAATAAGACTTGCCCTTACCAGAAGAACTCTCCAGTATGGACAAATCCCTGCTGTCAATAGTTACAGATGGAAAAAGAAACTGATAAATAAAATAGGAAATAATGTGAGTTCTCAGAAATAAGAGAAACAGATTAAGATATTATTTTGGCAATTTTTTTTTACTCTTTCTTTAATCATTCCAGGGAATTTTGTGTTCACTATCACTAACAACGCCACAAATCTTCTAGCTTGGCTATGAAAAGCATCTCTGAGGAATATCCCTGGAATAACTGATGGGAATTTGAACGTGATAATCAATTTTACTGACCGCAGCAGAGTGACAAAGAGCGCCACTGACCAAAGCGACATTACCCAGACCCAGAGGCAAAACAGCACGAAAAAAGAAAACATTTTTGCCTATAGCAAACTCCCATCTTTCTGCACCAATAACAGACTGTGCTAAAGCCCAGAAACTGTTTATGCTGATGAGGTGTCACTACCAGCCTCCAGCTGAGAACCAGGAGAAATTACTCCATCACCAAAGTGCTTGGAATCTTTCATCATCTTTCAGCCATTGAGAGATCAAATAGCAAGATAAAATCGGGAGGTTTTGAAAGCAATTGCATAAGCAGCAATAGAGCAATGCTGGCGCAGGCATGGCACAAAGGCCAGGACAATGGATGCGGTCAGGAAACGCTAAATAATCCTGAATTTACAATCAACATCCCACCAAGGCAGCCTTTGGAAAGCAAGGACTGTGCTGCATTGTCATGTCCAAGAGATCTTGGCTGGGACAAGGGCAGCAGAGCACAAATGGAGTTCCTCAGGCGAGCCCTCTGCTCCTGCACCTGAGGTTTAAGTGAGGTTGCTACATTTCATAACTACCTACAGTCATTAAAGGCTCCATAACCCCACAGAGAGGAGATGAAGACATTTCAGACAGAACAGAACTGTCACTGGGAAACTGTGCACGTTCTCCCGGGCAGACTGGGACAGTTTGGGTCCGTCTGTAGCAAGACACAAATGCTGGTGTTGTGCTGTTATTTGCACATCTGCCTTCAGACACTCGGCTTTGGCATCCAACCCATGTAGTGAGGATGGAAACCCTTCCACCTGGGGTCAGCTTCTGGGGATCAGGGCAACACTGAAGTGTGGGGTCATTTCTTCTGTGGTGTCAACAGTCTGATTTCTACTGATTTGTGTAAAAAGTCTTTCAGCTTTTCTCTCAGGATGCTATTTTAATCTCAAGGATCTTTGCTTTAAGAACAGTAGATATAATTACTTTATCACCTACAATATATGACACATTAACAATAGAGAGAGAGAGCTGCTTTATATTAAATGATAAAAGGTCTTCCCACACACTAGTTTTTAAATCATTGTCTGCAATAAAACAACTTCTAATTGGGATACAATTGACTTTACAATACAATTAAAGCATCCTTGATCTTCCTTCTATTTCAGATCAACAGTGCTTTGGTGAAAAAAGTATAACATTATATTTTTCTTCGAATTCTAGGACTTGGCTGGCTGTGTGCTGCCCTAGTGCTTTCTTCACAAAGGAGAGATTTTGATTTTTAAATAAGAATCCCTCTGCACTGCTTGAAATAGACTGTTCACATTAAATAAGATATTCTCTAAGTGCTGGCAGGGATACACGAGTTGGACAATCTTTACAGACAAGTCACACAATCCTATTAATAAAACTCTTGCACTAGCACGTATGGTGAGAAATAAGCTGTGTAGAAAATCTGAAATGCACAAAATTGGAAAGAGCAAAAGAGAACAAACAACCATCTTTAGCAATGGCAGCTACAAAACCTTGGCAAAGGAGGTACCTATTCCAGAAAACACTAAATGAAAAGAATGTCACCCAAAAGAAGTGAGATGTTCAACCTTAACCAAGCCTCAGAAGCCCAGCTGTGGGCTGGATTGCCTGAGATAGCTGCACAAAAATACTGTTCAGCAAATTATTCTTGGCACAAACAAAAAGTTTGGTAAATGCCCTGGGAGAAGGAAACACCCTGATGGTGACACCCAGTGTCAAATGTATAAATAGAGAGAGCTGGGGATGAAAATTTGCAGTCCTGAAGCTTATCAGGCTGTGCAGCTAAATTTGGGGTTGCGGTTTGACTCTTGCCTGCTGTCACCATGAGTTGTGGCACCAAATCTTCGAGCAGTACCATTAGAATTAGCAGTGGAGGGGGAGGAGGTGGTGGTGGTGGTGGTGGTGGCAGATGCAGTGGTGGAGGTGGTGGAGGGGTTAGGTCTGGTGGATACTCGTCAGTGTCCTCCAGAAAATACACCTCTTCTGGAGGCAGCGGGGGCTTTTCTGGGAGGAGCTTTGGTGGAGGAGGCTCCAGGAGCAGCTATGGAGGGGGCTTTAGCAGCGGCAGCTGTGGGAGGATCAGCCGCAGTAGCTATGGGGGGAGAATTACTGGTGGTAGCTACGGAGGAGGAATGAGCTGTGGAAGTATGGGAGGAGGATTTGGATCAGGAGGGGGCGGATTTGGGGGAATGGGAGGTGGTTATGGAGGTGGTGGATACAGTGGAGGTGGATTTAGTGGCTTTGGGGGTAGTGGCGGCTTTGGTGGTGGTGGCAGCTATGGTGGAGGCAGTTTTGGTGGGATGGGCTTTGGGGAGGATTCTGGCTTGCTCTCCACAAACGAGAAGCTGACCATGCAGAACCTCAATGATCGCCTGGCGTCGTACATGGATAAAGTGCGACACTTGGAGGAAGAAAATGCCCAACTTGAGCAGCTGATCAGGGAGTGGTACAAAAATCAAGCTCCCTCTCAGGGCAAGGATTACAGCCAATATTACAGGACAATTGAAGAGCTGCAAAACCAGGTATGATGTAGTTTGACTAACTTGGAACAGGTTTGTATTGGAATGGCACTTTCCTCATGCAGCACAAGGTCCCCGTTTGGGGTGATATTCCCCTTCCTGCGCTTTAGTGAGGAAGCAGAGCGGTGTGGGGACCAGCTTCTGTCTGCGTGTGCTGGCACCCGTCTTTGGCGCAGGAAGCACTGCTGGGTGCAGTGGCAGATCAGCACCAGTGCCCCATCACGTGGCCTGTGCCCTGCTCCCTTCAGTGCTGGGCTGCTGCTCGCTCGTTCTTCAGTCTTGAACAGCAGATTTAATCCTTGCTTGTGTCCTGCTATTACTGCCATATTAATTGGATATTTTTGTGAATATACAGGATGAGCCAGCATGTGCAGTTGGTCTCACTCCAGCCCTCAGCCATTTAACAGTCATGTATCTCTTGCATGAACATGGCTGTTCTCAAAAGTAATGGAAATTCTGCTTTCCCACTGTTTTTTGTTGGTTGGGTTGGGGTTTTTCATTTGTTTGTTTTTTCTTTTTTGAATATGAAGAGTTTATTTAGTTATCCTTTCCAACAAGGTATTTTTAATGGATATTTGTAAACTAAAATTAACAGTAAAGGCACTTTCTTTTATCTGGAAGCAATAAACTCATCTCTCTCGGTAGCTCCTGCAGCTCTAATCAGGCTTGACATTGCCATAAACCCCTTCTGCGAGGTGTTTGTGCATAGGTGTTTCTTCTCCCTGTTGTCAGACTGAAAAGACAACTGATGAATAACACCTGCCCCCTCCCTTTCAGATTGTTGGTGCAAATGTGGACCTTAACAGGATGCTTCTTGACATAGACAACACCAGAATGACTGTGGATGACTTCAGATTGAAGTGAGTGACTCCCTTCCTGGCTTCATCCACTTTGCCTCCCTTTATCCCCACGAGTTTCCATTGCCAATTAATCTTTGTAGAAGCTTTTGGTTCCAATGACAGAATAGAGGATTGTTGGGAAAAGCATTCTGAGAAGGATTGCTTTGGGTTTTCACTATTATTTTTCTCCAGGCAAGTTCTTGAAGAGACACATTTAAGGGACTCCATTCTAAGTTTCTTCATCCTCGCATGTAGATTTATAAGCACAATCCTCATGGCATAAATCTCACAGAGAGAAACTGTACTGAAATCAAACAAAGTAATTGGAGACAGAAAGAGAATAAGGTCCTTCCTTTTAAGAATTGCCCAGAGATGTAAGATGAGAACTGTCCATAACTGAGATACCAAAGAGGTCTGGCAGCACTTTTACTCTCTTTCTTGTCTGTTATTCAGGTATGAGACTGAATATACTCTCCACCAGAGTGTGGCAAGTGATATCAACGGATTACGCCCACTTTTGGATCAGCTGACTCTGTCCAGATCTGACTTGGAGACACAGTTTGAATCCCTGAAAGAGGAACTGATCTTCCTGAAGAAGAACCACGAAGAGGTACATTTCTTCACACTTCAATAACTAAAGGCAACACAACACTCCAAGAATTTTCCCTGGCTTTTTCCACCAGTAGTAACCAGGTTTTAGCCACTGGTTTTGATCATCTGACTTGTCACAACCTGGCTTTGATTTTGAGGAGTGTGTAGAGTCCATAGCTGCCCACAGCTAGTGTCATGAGACACCAGGTCAACATGTGAGACCAGGGGGATGAATGGCTTTCAGTACCAACTACAGTTTGCTTGCTGAACTCATGGAAGGAAAATTGGATAGAATATATGGAGGAGTCAAAAGAAAGCAATTTGTACTCTCTGCAATGGGATTTCCCCCTGAGAAGAAAAGATTCCCACAAAGAGCACACTGCATAGAATTCCTTCCCACCCTGTGGAGGAAATGCCAGGGTCACTGTGCATGCGGTGCCTGGCTGTGAGCACTGGAGCTCCAGGAATGGCAGAATTGTTCCATAGCAAAGGCAGGAGAGGCCCTTTTGCTGGAGTCATGGGCTGTGTGAGGATCTTTTCCTTCCCTTTATTTGAACCGATGCCACTCCTCATTACCTTCCCCCTTTAAGAACCTCATGGGGTTTTTGTGATTTTTTTCAGGAAATGAGAGGACTGCAAAGCCAGTCTAGTGGAGATGTCAATGTGGAGGTCAATGCTACTCCTGGCATTAACTTAATGGAAAAATTAAATGAAATGCGCTGCGAGTACGAGAGGCTCATTGAGAACAATCGGAAGGAGGTGGAAAGCTGGTATGAAACCAAGGTAAAGCACAAGCGGGCTTTGGTAATTACATCTTTCACAAATTACTGGACCTATTTACAGCAGGTGAAAGGCAACCTATCACGTGTTATTTAAGGAACAATAACCTCAAATTACTTTAAGGAGTTTCCTGTAACAGGTCAGTCCTGGAATATCAGTTATGTGGTAAAACAGGTAGAGCCTCTGTGTTCCAGCAGCCAGTGAATTACCAGGGTGCTGGCAGAGTGGCTTGTGGGAAATAAACAGTCTGCATGGCATTTTTATTCTTATTAATTGATTTCTTGATGCTTTTATGATAAACCCACAATGTTTTCCAATTATCAAAAATGCCTCAATTTTGTATGTTCATTTTTCAGATGGAAGAAGTTAATCAACAAGTCCACTCAAGTGGCCAGGAGATACAATCAAGCAACCAGCAGATCTCTGAGCTGAGGCGTGAATATCAGAGCCTGGAAATTGAGCTGCAGTCACAGATCAGCATGGTAAGGAGAGGCATTTGCTTCACCTGTGACACAGTCTGTACGCAAGAAGAAGGGCTACGCCCAGCAAATAATCCATCCAAGGAGAATGGGATACTGGATTACTTATCTTCAAAGATACACTTTTTTTCTGAGATTTGTGAAGATCTCCTGTTTTCCCACAAGAACAAGTTAAAGTCAACACATTCGCATAAATATTGCATTTTGTTTTCCCTGTGCAGATAGACTCTCTGCAATCCAACCTGGAAGACACGGAACGTCGCTATAACATGCAGCTGCAGCAGATCCAGGGCATGATCGGGCCCTTGGAGGAGGAGCTGGCCAGCATCCGCTGTGAGATGGAGAGCCAGAACGAGGAGTACAAGATGCTCCTGGGCATCAAGACCCGTCTGGAGCAGGAGATCCAGCAGTACCGGGTGCTGCTGGAGGAGGGGCAGCAGGACCTTGTGTACGTACTCTGACAGAACACAGCTCTGTGTGACACCCTGCTGCTGGGTCAGTCACCGGCAGGAAATCTAACAGTTGAGATTTGAAAAACATTTTGTACTGAAATGAGGCTGATGCAGCTGTCTTGGCCAATCACCTCCTAGGTGTGAGGAATTTCATTCTGTTCAGAATATAGCTCACGTAAAGAAAAATTATTGCAGAAATTCTGAACTACCGATTTGGGGCTGGACAGGGAAACCCATGTAAGAGAGCCTGGTTCCAGAGAAGCCAGGAACTGAACAGGCAAGAAAAGACTGTAGGCAAAAAAAACCAAAACAAAACCAAAAACAACTGAAGTTTTCCAAACCTTTATAAAAGTTTCTGACAGTTCAAGCTACTTCAGCTTCACTTATGCAGTGTGCCAGCTTCTGCTCAGAAGGTGCCTGAAAGAGCAACTAAAGCTTTGCTCTCTTCTGATTTTGAGCCATACACTGATGCATGTGCCAAATATTGCAAGAAACCCCTAGGCAGAATGTGGGAAAAGCAAAAGCTCTTGCATTCAAGTTAAAGTTGAAAGAGAGGATCATGTTTGGCACTGCCTCAGTTGTTTTGCTGTGCAGTGCTGAGTTCTAACCAGCAGTACGGCCCAGAGAGGGGCTGGCTCATGGGCAGCAGCTGTAGCTCAATTGCCTTCAGATGGCAAAGTGATATTGATTAACTTCTTTTTTTCCCCTTCTTTCTCTCTCTTTGCAGAATCCCATCAGGAGGAATCGGAGGAGGCATGGGAGGTGGTAGAATCGGAGGTGGTGGTTATTCTGGAGGAGGAAGAGCAGGAGGTGGTAGCATGAGCGGTGGATACGGAGGTGGTGGCAGCGGAATAGGAGGAGGAATGGGAGGAGGAAGTGGTGGAGGAGGAATAGGAGGAGGAAGTGGTGGAGGAGGAATAGGAGGAGGAAGTGGAGGAATAGGAGGAGGAAGTGGAGGAATAGGAGGAGGAAGTGGTGGTGGATGCATTGGAGGAGGAGGAGGAAGAACCTCGGGAGGCATCAGCAGTTCCCACTCCTACTCTTCATCTTCCCAGTCCCAGTCCTGCAGGAGTGGCGGTGAAAGCCAAGGTGAGAACTACAGTATGGGCACACTGTTCTCTCAGTCACGTCCTGACTAATTCATGCACTAATTTATACCAACATAATCTTCCAGAGGTAAACAGTACTGAGGATAAACTAGAATTTCCGGAAAGTGTTAGATTTACTGTTACTAACAATTCTTTCTTCTTTGTGTGCAAAGGATCAACTCCACTTCCAGAGCACACAGTCCATTTCTATTCCATTTTGTGGATGATATCAGCTGATCCTGTAGTTTAACCCCAGCTGGTTTCCTTCATTTCTCTCATTCTTTTCACAGCCTCATAAATCCCACAGCCTTTGTGCCATGCTGGAGTTTTCCTTTATGCTTTTGCAATGCTTATGGTCACTGCCACATAATCCTAATATCTGGGGGATACTGGTGGCTCGGACGTTCAGTGCCAGCACTGATGAAGTTCGTGCTTGCTTTGTCTCTAAACAGGATATGGAAGAAAATCTTTTGACTAAGAATACACATCAAGGATCCTCCAGTGCAAGACCTTTCAAAAAGAAACTGGCCCAAATCCGCTGCGTTCCCCACGCTCCCAAGGAAAGATGATGCTCTGAACAGCTCCTGGGAGTTACAGATGCCACCTCTCCCCCTGCCCTGCATGCTCTGTGCTGCTTCTGCCCAAAAAGCTCTGCAGCTTCAGTCACTGGCATTCAAACTGCTGCTTTACAGATCCAACCTGTTTGGTACTCAGGTTGTTCTGAATCAGGAAAATGTCTCTAATAAAATTTAATTTCTGTCTTGATGCAACCAGAATCCTGTGTGGGGTTTTTCTTACCTTCTGTAGGTGTAAACACTTAAAAAAGAAAACACAAAGCCATACTAAGACACACCTCCAGGTAGAAAGGCTGATGATACACTCCAGAAGTTGATAACAAAATTTAGAGTTAAAACACAATTTTTTGAGCAGTCAGGGCAAATCAGAATCTTCTTGGGCTGTGCCTTTGTTTTTTAATAATGTGTCAGATATTCTCATGAGTTGAGCTCTGAGACCCAAGAGATGAATATCAGCCTTGAAGGGACTGCAGAGCCTCAGTGCTCAATGACTCTAATGGTGTTGGCAGCACGTGAGTGCCCACAAAGGAACACTAATGATTACAGAACCATGGTTGTAAAATGAATTGAATGTTTCAATTCACAAACCCTTAACGGGCACTCATTGGTTTAACCTGGAAATGCACAGATAAGGGATCTGGTTTTGAAATGATAAGAAGTGAAAGGGAAATATAATTTACATGAACTTTACAAAGGTTATTTCCATAAAATGTTAATATTGATAGCAATTGCCTTCGACCTGTGAGAAATTAAGCACCTGTAAAAGGGTCTGGAATGTTCACTTTTGGATATAGCTACCAGAGTATCCCAGGACCTGAGGGGCCAAAATTTCAGTGAGGCTGCCCAAGGGGAGGGTACATCTCACCTACACACAACCTCGCAGGCTGAGCTGCTGGTGCAGGGCTGCACGCAAGGGAGGGGCCTCTGAAGCTGAGTTGAGAGTGACAGAAAATGTGGGTTCCACAGAAGAGGAGCAGCAGTGCTGAGTAATACAATAGATGCACACAAGTATGGACTGAGAGACCAGATACAAAATTGATTTCCAAAAATACACGTCACACTGCCATGCAAACTTTCTCAACACTTGGAAACCATTCCGGGAAACAGAAATACTTGACTTACACCAAGCCAAAGTGTGCTGGCATTGTGCTGGCATGAACGAGCCTTTGCAGGCTTGTTAAACAGAGTTTGTGCTGCATAAATGCTGCCAAGACTACGGACCAGGAATAGTGAGATTCTAGTAATACTGACTTCTCCTTCTTTGGTTTAGAAACTTGACTACACACAACATTCAGAAAGAGCCATGGTGTTCATGGTAAATGGTTTGAGGATTAAGAGTAATGAATTGTGCATATGCCAGAGCCCTCTAAGGGAGGGAATTGCACTGTCACCTCCTAGAGGTGCAGGTTCAGGGACAGGAACCTCCACAGATGTCAGCCCATGCTTTAAACTAACCTCGGAAGAGTATTTATTTCCCTGGCTCCTAATTACGTTGCTGCCCAAGAGGCACTAAGTGCTACACATCATAAACTGAAGTCCAGAAGGGGTTAAAACAGGCAGAATGGAGGCAGCAGCTACTGAGAGACCGAGGTGGAGGGAAGGAAGGATTTCCAGGATCATTTCACATCCATGAGGCACAGTATTGACATCGTGTGGCAAGGTTTGGGTAGCAGGGGATACAGGGAGGTTCTGTGAGAAGCTGCCAGAAGCTTCCCCGTGTCTGGCACTGCCAGAGCCGGTGCCAGCCCAGGACGGCCCCGCCGCCAGCCAGGGCTGAGCCCAGCAGTGTCAGTGGCAGCGCCTCAGGGGTAACAGAGTTACCAAGGGTGAACCAATCTGCACAACTGCACCCAGAGAGGGGAGTGGGCTTATTTCTTCTTCTCTAATGTGGAACCTTTTCCCAAAACACTTCTAGGTTGAATCCATCCTCCCTCTCTGTGGATAAGCTGCTTTTGAGGTGGCAATTCACAGCAGATCCCACCAGCTTATGGTGCTTCCTTTGCCCAGCCCAGTGACTCTTACGTAGGAGCTGCAGTGCTGATATTTAATGCACATCTGGAAATCTGAAAATTTCTTTCTGTTCAAGGCTTTTCTCAGTTTCACAGGCGCTTGATTAGTAAAGACGGAAAAAGCAGCTCACTGCACATTCCCTATTGCACGGGCAGTGGAAAAAAGTACACAAGTGTTTCTGACTCTCTGTTGGGTGGTGCAAGATATTCTGTCATGGTTGCAAAACACCCTTCACTGTAATGAGCTCAGGTAATGATGATATTTTTTTCAGATCTAATCGTTGGCTCTTTTAATCAAACTTATTTTTTCACTGTATTATATAATTCAAGGATGTATTCTGAGAAATTACTATTTAAATATGGTTATGAAAATACGGAAGGTAAAATATTTCTCCTCTCAATTTCCTCTGAGTCCATTTAAAACTGTTAAAATAAAATTAGGAGCTCTTTGAAAGGAAAAGATTTAATATGTTTTCCCTTGCACAATGTTGCTTTTGTGTCTGTTACATACAGTTTTCTTCCAAAGGAAAAAATACTGTGATCCACATCCTGCATGTTCAGAGAAAGCTGAATCCCAGCAGGACCTTATTCCTGCCAGAGTGAAAAATTCAGTTAAGTTTTCTTCTGTAACAGACATGGGAATGCAGTCTTTTATTTCAGTGCATTAAAGTAAATTTCTGTAAAGTTAATGTAAATTTTAAATAAATCAATGAATGAAGAGTCCTTTGGAGGCTGTTGGTGTCACGAATCATGTCTGTGATCTCAGGTGGAAGACCAAAGCTGAACTACTGAGTTTCAGAACAAAAAGACTGATGGAGACTGACAATGAAGCAGAGACTTCATCAGCTGCCATCACCAGCGAGATATTGCCAAATTAACAGAAACTGAGAGATACTATATTATTCAACAAAATATCCAACAAGGAGCCACCCACATAAAATTATAGTGCAGCTAGGTGTGAATCAACAAAGACATATTTGCACTGAATGGTAATGCCTTTTACTTACCTCAGATGAAATTTCCCTTAGCACATCATTTTTGGCATGAGCACTGTGGCTGGCAAACCCCATGGGAAGCTGGACTGCCTGGCAGGTGACACCCACCCGGGCAGGTATAAATAGCCACCAGCGAGGACAGCCCGCTGCACTTTGATTTCCTGTATCTCGCTGTGCAGAGCTTTGCATCTGGGGCTGGCTATCTGATCCCTTCACCATGAGCTGCAGCATCAAGAGAACATCCAGCACCTCGTACAGGAGCGGAGGAGGAGGTGGAGGCGCCTGTGGCGGCAGCAGCGGCCGCAGCTCCTCCGTGTCCTGCCGGCGCTACGCCTCTTCCGTGATCGGCGGGGGCAGCTACGGCGGGGCAGCCTGCGGGGGCTACGGCGGCGGCCTGAGCATGGGCAGCCTTGGCGGGGGCTTTGGCGGGGGCTTTGCGGGCAGCTGCGGCCCTGGGGGGGACCTGCTGCTGGGTGGCAATGAGAAGGTCACCATGCAGAACCTCAACGACCGCCTGGCGGCTTACCTGGAGAAGGTGCGAAGGCTGGAGGAAGAGAACGCTCAGCTTGAGCACCACATCCGGGAGTGGTACAGGAAACAAGCTCCCAGCATTTCCAAGGACTACAGCTCCTACTACCAGACCATCGAACAACTCCAAAATCAGGTAGGATCATCCCGGTACACGTGGTTCCATCTCCCACATGCTCTTCTCTCCTCTAAAGCCTTCCTCTTTCCTCTTTGCTCCTTCCTCCTCCCTCCATCCCCAGCACTGGGCTCTACCACCCACGGGACGGCCGTGCTGGTGGTACCGCAGGCACAAACCTGCTGAGCCTCACCTCCCATCCCCTGGGTGAGCAAACCCTCACAGCAGCCCACAGGCAACAGGGACGTGCTCCAGGGGCACAGCCCGAGGCACCAGGAGCTCCACCAGCCACAGACATGCTGGCTCACAGAATGTACATCCCACGTTGTGCAGGTGGCTCCAAACCAGCCATGTGTGGTTCGCAGTGCTTCCCTCTGCTCCCACCCAGTTCAGCTGGATGGAGTGCAAAGCCAAAACACCTGGATGGCAGGATCTGAGCTCCCTTTGTCCCTGCACACTCCTACAGACACCAGGTAGAAGGACCAAGCTCTTTCATTACAATCAGGTCACACAGGACCAAGAAAACAGAGTAAACAGACTGTGAAGAAGTACGTTATACGGAAAGGGCTGCAAACACTCATTGGGACACATGGGGGATGGCCTTAACTTGAAAAAGGAAAGAGCATGGATTTGGCAGGATGGTCTGTGATAGCACAAGTTTCCCTGAAAAGTAGATTTGGATTGTTACCCTTCCACATGGCCCCTGCACTACTGCAAGAAACAATTCTGAGACCCGCAATAACACTACCAAAGCTTTGTGTCTTCTTTCTGCTTGTACTGGAAATATAGAACACAAAAAAACTCCTCTCCACCCTCCCCTTTTGCAGATTATTTCTGCCACTGTGGACAATAACAGAATGCTTCTGGACATCGACAACAGCAAGATGACTGCCGATGACTTCCGAATGAAGTGAGTACCTCCCTGTGAACCTTGCATGCCTGTGAAATCCCTCTCATCATCTCAGAATACAAGGGAGGACTGCCCTGCGTGGTATTACTGATTCATTTTGTTTTATTAGAATAGTGATCTTAGAAGGATGTGTGCTATTGACTGTCAGCATCTCATTTCCCATTTCTCTGTGACACAGGTATGAGAATGAGCTGGTCATCCGTCAGACTGTGGAGGCTGACATCAATGGCCTGAGAAATCTCATGGATGACCTGACTCTGGTTAGATCTTCACTGGAATCCGAGCTGGAGTCCCTGAAGGATGAGCTGATTGCTCTGAAGAGAAACCATGAGGAGGTACGATCCAGTGATAGACAGCACAGCCAAAGACACAATCCGTTGATTCTTCACGGTTCCCCCCATCACATATCAAGCCAATTCCACCTTATGCCATAGGACTGTTGTTCCTTTGTACTTTGGTACTGCTTTGCCCACAGCCCCCAGCACAACAAATGACCTGTATGCTCTTGTGTCTCTCCCTCGACTCCCCACAGGAAATGAGGCAGCTCCAGTCCCAAACTGGTGGTGATGTGAGCGTGGAGGTCAATGCTGCTCCTGGAGAAGACTTGACAAAGATCCTGAATGACCTGAGAAGTGAATACGAAGAGATCATTGAGAAGAACCGCAGGGAGGTGGAGCAGTGGTATGAGGTGAAGGTATGTAGCAATGCACAGAGTGGAGTCTCCTTTGGTGGGACAGCTCAGACACCCTGGTACCGGGACTGGCTGAAAGGGAGAGGCTCCCTGGAGACGTGAGCTCTCCCTCAGCAAATCTGCTCCCTGAAGAGCTGTTGTGGCTCAGAAAGTGTCTCTGGGGTTTGCCTCCACAGATCCAAGAAGTCAATCAGCAGGTCACTTCCAGCAGCCAGGACATCCAGACCAGCAGCCACCAGCTCACCGAGCTGAGGCGCGAGATGCAGAACCTGGAGATTGAACTGCAGGCGCAGCTCAGCACGGTACGTGGGCAGGATCTGCGGGCCCTTCCCTCCTTGGCACGGGCAGGGAGCCGTAGAACTCTGCCCCTCAACTCCTGTGTTTGCCCTTCCAGAAAAGCTCTCTGGAAAACTCCCTGGCAGAAACTGAGTCTCGCTACAGCTGCCTGCTGCAACAAATCCAGGGGCAGATCAACTGTGTAGAGGAGGAGCTGGCCAGCATCCGCTGTGAGATGGAGGGTCAGAGCCAGGAGTACAAGATGCTCCTGGGTATAAAAACCCGCCTGGAGCAGGAGATCCAGCAGTACCGGGCACTGCTGCAGGAGGGGCAGCAGGATCTTGTGTATGTATTTCATATTACAGCAAGGGAATAAAAAGAAATCTTCATGTACTTCTTTGCTAATAGATTCTTTTTGTCCCTGAAGCTACATCAATCTCTTTCGGCTGAATATCCAATGTTAGCAGGTTTTGATGAATTCTCTCATTTTTTTTACAGTGCCTCCCAAGCTTTCCAAGGTGGTGGAAAATCCTCCCAATCATATTCTGCTTCCTACTCTCATTCCCAATGTGGAGACATGTCAGGTAAGTCAATAAGCATGTGATCATTAGTGGGTTACATTGCCCCAATGGCTGCAATGTATTTGGTCAGAAAAAAGTTTTGTAGTTTGGGTTGGGCAAGGTTCCCAGGTCTATCACCCATGAGTGAGAAACCTCATTACTCTGTCACAGAGGCAGTAGGGGTTAAAATATAGCAAGTATTGCTCTTCCCTCTGCCTAAATATAAGAGACAGTTTATAAACTTTATGGGATGGGAAATACTTTTTTGCTCACTGGAATAAGAAAAAAATACAGTTCTGAGAAAGCGCCCAGGGTGCTGCTGGGCGTGGAGCCTCTGCGCCTCTGCTGCTGACACCTTGTCAAGTGTAAGAATTACACTCCGAAGGAACGCTCAGACTTCCCCTCAAGGCAGTGATTTGCTCTGTGTTCACACAGGGCAGTCAAGAGTGTGCTAGAGCAGCAGCAGCGACCCTGGCACCGTCCAGCTGAGATGCACCAACCATGGGTGGCGAGAGACACCCGAGAGTTTCTGCAGCAAGGTCAAGGCAGCGAGAAGGGTTTGGAAGACGAGCCTGGTCACCTGCCCCAGCGCCCTGCAGTGCTTGGCTTATTCAACTTGTCTTTGGCAACTCATTCTCCATTAAAGGGCTCACACTCTGCTGGCAACTCTGCTCTAATAAACCTTTACTTCTGCAATGCAAATCACAACATGTCTGAGAAAATAAATTTAACCAACCTCGCGCAGGTACTTATCCAGATCACCCATCAAACACGGGCTGTGCAGTTGCATGGGGTACGTGGTCTCAGGACAATCCATTTTGCACTAGGAAAATGGACACGGTGCTGAGATGAAATCACAGAGTGAAAGGAAGTATCAGGAAGTGTGAGCATGGCTGTGTGAGGTGTGACAACAGCCAGGCTCTGTCTAAGGGAACTGCCAGGTGAGGCTGGCAGAAATCTCTGTTCACAAGCAAGAGGTAGAAGGTTGAAAATAGAAATCTTGTTGTCAGCCCTTGACACAATTTTTCTCCTTCCTGAGACGTTAGAAACCACTTACCATTCTGTTTTTTAATAGTCACTAAGGGATTGCCTTCTGGCCCCTTGCCTTGCCACTTGTACTAAAGAGAATGAATGATACGAGTGAAAGGAGAAAGAAAATACAAATAATGGGTAACTATCAGGACATTAACTGTTAATTTACTAAACTGAGCCCAGTGGTACTATTGTGACTTATCTGAGCCCATGAATCTCATCACAGCTGGAGTCCTGTGGGAAGGAAGGTGTGACTCAGGAGAGGTTGTTCCAGTATGAAGTGGCTTCCTCACAAGTATTTCTACACCTTTGGCTGCACAGAGAATTACATATTGCTGACTTCTGTTAGGAAAAACAGACAGCAAGACAATGGGTCTGTTTCCTTCAGTGTCATGCACCAAAACCATTCCAATGTTTTATGACAGAAATTTCAATTTAAATACTGGTATAATACCTAGAACCCAATTTCTGTTAGTACATGCAGCTGGCTGATATTCTGCCTTAAAAGAAATGAGAGACACATTCCTGTCACTGAAGGTATTTTCTATATTTCACTGCTTAAGAACATAAAATATACAACAAAATTAGAGATGAGAGAGGAATACGAAATTAGGGCAGCTCCTTTAGATGTATTTTGCTTTCTGAAGATCACAGTGAAGCCCCTTTTCAGTCTCTGACTGTTGTGCACGAGATACACAGAATCAGCCATGTGTCATTTACAGGTGCCTGTTGGTCCCTTCCCCACTGATTAAACCTGGTTTCTAGTATTTCCCATTTCATTTCAGACTGAAGGATTAATCTGTTAGGGTAATGAAATTAAACACTTTCTCATCACAACCAACTCAAACAAGTTTGATTTGGTTTAGGTCTTCTTTTGGTAACCACGTGCCTTGGCTCTGCCAGCACAGTGCCTTGACTGCAGCCTGCAGTGAATGTTCACAAAGAGACTTTCTACTCACGTTGAAAAACTGACTTTTATCAGTCCAACATCAGGAATTTGTGTGAATAAAAGCCCGTCTACAGGGAATGAAATGCTCATTTCAGGTTTTAACAGTACAGAAAGTGATGTAAAGCAAATGCAAACATGACTTTGGTCTCCAGAGGCTGCCAGAACTCACTCAGGTCTCAGCTGTATTTACTATAGCCAGAGCAGCTAAATTTGGCCTCTCTTTTGAGGCCCAATTATGGAACCTTAAACTACAGTTAATGTATATAATTAAGCACTGAAATGTTATCTTGCTTCCATCTAATGTTTCGGAAGCACAGAGAAGCATCAGAATGATCAAAAATACAGTCCTAACCCAGAGAACTCCCAGGAACTCCAGAGCTGCAGTGTCTGCCCCCATTTCTGAGCCAATTTGGGAGTGTGAGGCCTTGGTGCAGTGGGTGGCACTGGGGAGAGTCCTCAGGAGTGGGCACCAGTCTCTGCAGCAGGATCAGCTCACTGTGGAGTCCTGCTGCTGATAGCACAACACCTTCCACACATTCCTGCTGATCCATGGGGCACTAACCCCCACCTAGGGATGGGGCAAGGCCTGTCCTAGGGACAAGACACACCATAGGTGTGCCAAAGGCACAGCGAGACCCACAGCCTCTAAGGCTGGCAGGTGCTCCAGAAACCTTGTACTATTTCTGTGATCAGGTATCCTGACACCACTGCCTGCTCCTGGTGCTCACTTCACTCATCCATGGTTCTTAGAAAAAGCCATACAGTTGCTTATTGTTCTGAAAAGTTCTACAGGATAGGAAAAAAAAGGCTTTGGCAAGGAGGAATTTAGAATTCAATTAGTCACCATCATTGCTAACAGGAGGCAGGTAGCGAGAAAGAGAACAGGAAAGGATCGCTTTGCTGGAAGAGCTTAATTTCTCTTGGGAATTATCTCTAAATTTTCCCTTTTTCAGTGGTAGGAAGGACTATGAATAATGATTTAGATCAACTGCAGAATTAAAATAGCTCACATTTAATAGGATTTTCTGTAGGCCTATACTTCTGCAAGTTTATGGGCCCATCCCATGGAGTCATGTAAGAGAAAGATGAGCCCCAAATGGGGGGATGTGGAAATCCTTCAGCACTGAATGAACTGAACAAATGCACAGGTTGAGTGTTGCTGGAGGACAATGGATGACGGATGAGGAGTGCACAAATGGAGTTCCTGATGAAATTCTTGGGAGCAGCACTATTCTTACCAAGACCACATTTGACTCATTTACTGTAGAACAATTAATTACCAGTAATTGTTTCTGAGATTGTCCTCTCCCTCTTGTGTGACTGAAGACATACATCCAGTAATGGCATCACAGCCTCTGTGGAAACCACAGGCTGCTTTCGGTTATTCTGCCAATTTGGAGTATCTGTGGCTCAGCATCCAACTTCACCACTGAGTAAACAGCACTGGGAAAGGATTCACAGCACTTCGACTTCAAACTTCTGACTTGCAGAGGTCCATGGGGTGCACTATGAGCAAAAGGTCTGCCAGGGGAAGATGTGATTTCAAAGCTCTTACAGCCCCTTTGATAGGCTGAGGAGCCTCAACACCTTCCACCGCAGAACATGTCTGAGCTCCTTCTGTCATTGCAAGGACTATGAAAGGGAATGGCTCCTGAGCAGACCTGGCTCTTCTGGCTTGTGAAGTACATCAGCAGGTCCAAACTGACTTCGCCAAATCAGGCCAAGAGCCATGTACACAGGACAGTGCCCAGAAATGTACATGGAGACAAGGAAAAAACCCCAAGTTACAGAACAGAAAGTCTACAGATTAAGTGTTTGGGATGCAGTTATGGCAGTAAGGACGGTTAGATCACCTATTCAGAAAAAGAACAGAGGGACAGAGAGACAGAGAAAAGGCAGCTGGTGATAGTATGAAATTACAGCATTGGGAAATGTCAGAAATTGTTGAGTCGGGTGTTGTGATGCAACAATGCCAAGAAGGAGATATAAAATCAACACCTCTGGCACTAACGCCAATCAGCAATAAACACCTCATAGGGGAGAATAAAAGTGCATTGCAAAAATCTAATGAGGAAAATATGACTAAGGAATCACACCCTGTGAGAAAATAATTTTTATTTTTTAATAATGATGACTCAGTCTCAATAACATATGCAAAGCACCTGGTTCTGACGTGCAGATAATTAGAGAGCTACCAATAAAACAACAATCATAATTATGCAGATCAAAGGATTACATTATCTGTGATATGGGGGTGGTGGTGTGTCAAGAGGGTGAATGGTTTTCCATGATTCTTCAGTCAGCCATAACACGCATTAGTAACTTTTATGGATCTCATTCGTAATCATTGAGGCTAAGGAAAAAGGTCCTGCTTGAGCCACAACTGCAGTGTGTGTGTAAGTAACAGCATAAATGGAGAAACTAACAACAAAATGAACGGGTAAATTGTAACTTCCAAACAGAGATGAATTCCCATCAAAGATCAACCCTCACATAATGAGGCCCCTTACCTTTCAGGCTTAAAATTCACATTTTTCACATTTTTTTAAAAGTTACTTAAAGGCAAAGTTTCCTTTCCAAAGAAGGGCTCATCATAACCTGCCCTCTTACAGAAATGGTGCAGTTGTTCAGCACCAAGGGACAAAAGACTGAAGATAAGGGGGATCTAGAGGGTGATCACAGCTACCTCTGTTATACAAGGATAAAATCCCAAACATCAATTGACCGAGATCAGACTTGAAACTCTCTACTCCATCCACAGCTCCTCCAATGGAAGCTCTTCAAGACCCTTTTGCCTCCTACAGCTAAAAATTTCCCCTTAGTTTCCAGCCCAGACACACTCAAATCCAGACTGTGCCCTTTCCTACATGGACAACAGGATTGTTCTGTATTTCAAACAGCCCTGGTACCTCCTTCCTCAAGAGCCAGCTGATAACAATCTCAGCCTCCATATGGCCGAGCCAAATCCTTTCTCTCCTCTCCCAGGATACAGCCAATGCAGCCATATAGATTTTACCCATGTATTTCAGCTTAAGATAACCTCTGAGTGATTGGAAATTCGCACAAAAATGTTTAAAACCTCACAACTTTAAAATGGCATCATTGCACACCCATGGCTCTGCATGAGACAGGACGATTTCCTGGGAGTGATACCACCAGAGTTTGGTGAGAATAGAAATAACATTGCTGCTGTTAAGCTCATTCTACTGTGATTTACCACTAAGTACTCTGAAAGACAGTGCCCACACTGAGCTTTCTTTTCCAGGGAAGCACCTAAATTCTTAGAAATTCTATTTCCAGAAGTGGCAGTTCTACAGGCTACATGCACAGGGTGCCTGAGTTCATACTTCTCCAACTCTGAAATTACACCAGAGCGATTAGGTGGTGCTTTCACCACCTGTTTTCAGGACAAAAAAAAAAATTACTCCAAAGAACAAAGAACAATTATTAAAATGAGTCTCCCTCACTAAGTAGCCAGCAACAAACTATCTCCAACAAAATCTAACTCACAGCCACCCACCCGAAATTGCAGTGGAGGCTTGGTGTGAATCAGCATGCAAACACAGTACCTAGGGGGAGGGCTGTCCCAAGCCCCAAAAGAAATTCCCCTTAGCACATCACTTTCGGCATGAGCACTGTGGCTGGCAAACCCCATGGGAAGCTGGACTGCCTGGCAGGTGACACCCACCCGGGCAGGTATAAATAGCCACCAGCGAGGACAGCCCGCTGCACTTTGATTTCCTGTATCTCGCTGTGCAGAGCTTTGCATCTGGGGCTGGCTATCTGATCCCTTCACCATGAGCTGCAGCATCAAGAGAACATCCAGCACCTCGTACAGGAGCGGAGGAGGAGGTGGAGGCGCCTGTGGCGGCAGCAGCGGCCGCAGCTCCTCCGTGTCCTGCCGGCGCTACGCCTCTTCCGTGATCGGCGGGGGCAGCTACGGCGGGGCAGCCTGCGGGGGCTACGGCGGCGGCCTGAGCATGGGCAGCCTTGGCGGGGGCTTTGGCGGGGGCTTTGCGGGCAGCTGCGGCCCTGGGGGGGACCTGCTGCTGGGTGGCAATGAGAAGGTCACCATGCAGAACCTCAACGACCGCCTGGCGGCTTACCTGGAGAAGGTGCGAAGGCTGGAGGAAGAGAACGCTCAGCTTGAGCACCACATCCGGGAGTGGTACAGGAAACAAGCTCCCAGCATTTCCAAGGACTACAGCTCCTACTACCAGACCATCGAACAACTCCAAAATCAGGTAGGATCATCCCGGTACACGTGGTTCCATCTCCCACATGCTCTTCTCTCCTCTAAGGCCTTCCTCTTTCCTCTTTGCTCCTTCCTCCTCCCTCCATCCCCAGCACTGGGCTCTACCACCCACGGGACGGCCGTGCTGGTGGTACCGCAGGCACAAACCTGCTGAGCCTCACCTCCCATCCCCTGGGTGAGCAAACCCTCACAGCAGCCCACAGGCAACAGGGATGTGCTCCAGGGGCACAGCCCGAGGCACCAGGAGCTCCACCAGCCACAGACACGCTGGCTCACAGAATGTACATCCCACGTTGTGCAGGTGGCTCCAAACCAGCCATGTGTGGTTTGCAGTGCTTCCCTCTGCTCCCACCCAGTTCAGCTGGATGGAGTGCAAAGCCAAAACACCTGGATGGCAGGATCTGAGCTCCCTTTGTCCCTGCACATACCTACACCAGGTGGAAGGACTGACGTCTTCCCTGACAATCAACTTTTTTCATAATGAGATGACTTAGAGCATCAGGGGCAAAGCCCACACTGCCTCCTACACGCAGAGTGCAGAACCCATGGGGATTGGCCATTTCCCAACATAAATGTTCTTCTGTTCTTTCCCCCATCAAGATACTCTTTCATCGAAATCTTTGGATAGCCAAAACCTTGCACACACCAGGTCCTGTGGCATGGCAATTCAAGAACTTTCTGTGGGCCCTGCACTACTCCCCAAAACAATTCCAAGACCAACAATAACACTCTACCAAAGCTTTGTGTCTTCTTTCTGCTTGTACTGGAAATATAGAACACAAAAAAACTCCTCTCCACCCTCCCCTTTTGCAGATTATTTCTGCCACTGTGGACAATAACAGAATGATTCTGGACATCGATAACAGCAAGATGACTGCCGATGACTTCCGAATGAAGTGAGTACCTCCCTGTGAACCTTGCCTCTTTCTGTCAAGAATTTTATGAGGCTCATGAATGCATGTGGATGATGCCCTGCCTAAAGTGGTATGACCAAGCCTATGCATTGTAATCAAAAGAATGTGCAATGCTTTGCTTTCCTTTGGTACAGGTATGAGAATGAGCTGGTCATCCGTCAGACTGTGGAGGCTGACATCAATGGCCTGAGAAACATCCTGGATGGTCTCACTACCACTCGGTCTTCACTGGAATCCGAGCTGGAGTCCCTGAAGGATGAGCTGATTGCTCTGAAGAGAAACCATGAGGAGGTACGATCCAGTGATAGACAGCACAGCCAAAGACACAATCCGTTGATTCTTCACGGTTCCCCCCATCACATATCAAGCCAATTCCACCTTATGCCATAGGACTGTTGTTCCTTTGTACTTTGGTACTGCTTTGCCCACAGCCCCCAGCACAACAAATGACCTCTGTGCTCTTGTGTCTCTCCCTCGACTCCCCACAGGAAATGAGGCAGCTCCAGTCCCAAACTGGTGGTGATGTGAGTGTGGAGGTCAATGCTGCTCCTGGAGAAGACTTGACAAAGACCCTGAATGACCTGAGAAATGAATACGAGGAGATCATTGCAAGGAACCGCAGGGAGGTGGAGCAGTGGTATGAGGTGAAGGTACGTAGCAATGCACAGAGTGGAGTCTCCTTTGGTGGGACAGCTCAGACACCCTGGTACCGGGACTGGCTGAAAGGGAGAGGCTCCCTGGAGACGTGAGCTCTCCCTCAGCAAATCTGCTCCCTGAAGAGCTGTTGTGGCTCAGAAAGTGTCTCTGGGGTTTGCCTCTGCAGATCCAAGAAGTCAATCAGCAGGTCACTTCCAGCAGCCAGGACATCCAGACCAGCAGCCACCAGCTCACCGAGCTGAGGCGTGAGATGCAGAACCTGGAGATTGAACTGCAGGCGCAGCTCAGCACGGTACGTGGGCAGGATCTGCGGGCCCTTCCCTCCTTGGCATGGGCAGGGAGCCGTAGAACTCTGCCCCTCAACTCCTGTGTTTGCCCTTCCAGAAAAGCTCTCTGGAAAACTCCCTGGCAGAAACCGAGTCTCGTTATGGCCGCATGCTGCAACAAATCCAGGGGCAGATCAACTGCGTAGAGGAGGAGCTGGCCAGCATCCGCTGTGAGGTGGAGAGTCAGAGCCAGGAGTACAAGATGCTCCTGGGCATCAAGATGCGCCTGGAGCAGGAGATCCAGCAGTACCGGGCACTGCTGCAGGAGGGGCAGCAGGATCTTGTGTATGTTCTCTGTTTGCAAATTAGGGCACAAATTCTATCACAAGCTTTTCTCTCTTGGCACTCATGGAAGACAGAGTAGAATATTTCACTTGAAATCTAAATTCAGCAGCTTTTTTTCAAGGCATCTGCATTGAAATTTGTCTATAAGAAACTTCATAAGCACATCAAACACCACGGGGAACACAGAGGAGATTGTTACTCACAGGTTTTGAGTTAATCAGTTCCTCTTGACCTGTTTGTGCAGAGTGAATTCCATGAGAAGAATCATGATGACAAACCAAACTGTAAAATTAAGTTCCTTCTGTCAGCAGAGGAACAAGCACAACTGGACTGTGAGAGTACAAGAATTATACTGCAACAGTCTCTTGCTGTCTCTGCTTTTACAATTTTCTAGGAAAATACAGCTGAAGGGAATGAAATTTAAAGACTTTATATATAAATATATTTGCAAGATCCAGGAAAAGCTGAGCTGTAACATGCACTGCACATGATATCAGTATGTATTTATTTTTCCCTTCATTAAAACTCCTTTCCTTTCACAGATCGTCTCAAGGAGCTCTCCAAGGAGGAGGAATGTCCTCCCACTCTTATTCTTCTAGTTCCTACTGTCATGGTCAATCTAGTGACAAGGCAGGTAAGAAACATCTTCCAAAGAGGATCCAAACTTACGGCTTTCACATTTTGTGTTTCATCCCTTTTCCTATTCATACCAACCTTGTGCTATGGCTTCCACATCTGCAATTGCAGCAGTGATTAAACCATTAACAATCAAAGCTCTTCATTTCTAAGTGGTTTGGCTCCAGTTCCAGAGACAGGTTAAGCTCCTTTCCCATGCTTTTGCTAACAAATGGGTATTTAAATAGTGAATGGGCCTGAAATGTCAGTGCTGCAAAGAGACTCTTGGTTTCCCTATCAGAGCAATGGTTTCTTCTTTCTTTCCACAGGGCAATCAAGAGTGTGTTAAGATACCACCGACGCGTTGGGCTTCCCTGATCCAGCCAGTGCCATGGGAGCAGCCCGACCCACAGCGTGGTCACACACAGCCCACACACGCTGTGACATACCCCACGCACAGATTGCTCTCTAAATGCTATTCATGAAGTCAAAATTAATAATTACTAGGCTTTTCCCGAAGTTATCTACTTCTCCCTTTTCATGCTGTCCACTGCAATCACTGTGGTTACATACAGGTCTGCAGTGCACTTGGTACTCTACTACACAACAATGCCTCGAATAAAGCTTTACCTTTCTGCAATGCAAAGAAAACTCTGTGTCCAGCAGTCTATTTGGTATATTAATATTGTATTTACATTTAGGTGTAACAAGTGAGATACCCAAAGAAATTAAGGTTGCATGAATTATGTAATATGGCTCCAAAGTAATATGTGAATCCTAAATCTTATGATGACTGGATAAAATTCTGGAAATGAATAAACGCATCCACATTAAACTCAAGGGTGACACCTATGGGGAAGACAAAGGGGTGGGGGAACCCCTTTCTCATAGCATATGTTGCAAGGGATGTGCAAGTAGTTGATTTGCCAATTCAGCAGCTGAAGTGAAAAATCAGGATTAACTAACCTCAACATTTCATGAAAATTCTGTCAAATCAAAGCCATCTTCCTTTGAGTCACTGAATGAGAAACCAATCCTATCCAGGCAGCCCTTTCCCAGCTGCTGGATGAGAGCTCTGTCTAATCTTGTTCAATTAAAGCAAAGGGTTAGATCAGGAAATGAGTGAGGAGTATGAAAGTTCTACTAACCCAGCATTCAGTTGTTGGGATTATTCCTCCTGCCATGTTGGAAAATCTGAGTCTTTTATCTGATAGTTCCAAATGGAGAAGTGTGCTCCCTTATTCCATAGGGTCATTCCCAGCTCCATGCTGTTGGAGCTCTGGGTGGAGAATGGCATGGTGCAGGCAAGGTTCAAGCTTTGTTACTGAACCTGCCCCACTTCATGTACCACGCTCACCTTATTTGGGCTCAACAGAGGAAGAAAACGGGTGAAATACCTCAAATCATTTCAAATTTACAAATCTGCATTTCAGTGTTTGGTTTGCAGGGCTGAGGAAGCTGCTGAACAGGGTCAGCCACATAGCAGGGGAGTGACTCCACTGCCGCCCTGTCCCATACCCTGGGTGAGTCTCAGAGGCTTCATTGTTTCCTGAACACCTCCTAAATCACCGACATTTCTTATCCTGTCACACAGCTTTACACTTACACTTTGGTTGGCAAAGAGAGTCAGGACAGGTAAAACATCACCATTTTGGATAACAAGGTATTATTTTAAAAGACATCGGACTGTTCCATGTTACAATCCAAGCTGAATTCTCAGCACAGCAGGAAAGAGATGAGTCAGAGCAACTATTTCCCTGGGAAACAAAGGTTTGTAAAGTCAAGGACATACAGGCTCTCTTTGGAGTCACAACAGGACTCTTCTGCTCTGTGCACGTAACAGAGACTGTTCTGCCTTACGCTCCCTTTTACTCCTCTCTCTTATCAACCAATGCTGACTATCCCAACCCCCCTCAGCACTAGCCGGCTGTAATGGACTTTGGGATCAAATACCTTCTTTAGGCACAGTTTAACTAGAAAGAATGTCTGTAATCCCAGAAAGGAGCCATTTGTGCTCTTTGTCTGTCGGGAACATTTTTGAATCTCCTTCCCTTCTGCTTTCTTTTAAATGGGACACATTTGCAGTGCCAGCATGAGGGCTGAGCTTCATCCTGCTCCAGTGGCGTGTCTCACAGCTCCAAACGAGGGACAGGATTTGTCTCTGGGTGACAGACAGTCTGTCCATTCGGGTCAGCTCCCTGGCATCCTCTGATGGCAATTCAGGAAATACCAAGTAGGATTTGTGACACAAACTGCTCAAAAACACTCTCAAAATTAAATTAAAGCCTCAGGGCTGGGACATGGCTCGTACAAGGAAAGAATAGCTTTAGTAATACAAAAATCAGCACATTTTTATTTTTATTTCATGCCTTGCATTCGGTGGCTGTGCTTAACAGCCGGGCCTGCAGGGGGCGCTCTGTGCTGCTCCCGCTTCCCAAGGCCCCAAATCCCGGGGATTCTGGCTCAGTTCTGGAAATTAATCATCTCCAACTGGATAATACAACATTTTCAGGAGGTTTGATGAAGATAAGAGGGGAGAATGGCTGTATGGAGAGAAATTCAAGACAAGAACCAGAATTCAGTGGACTGAGTTCTCTGAAGGACTTCATTCTGGATCAGGACTATGGCATACCTGCAGGATTTAGACCCACAGCAAATGCTTCCATTTGCAAAGGCAGCTGTCGGGTATGGACGGGTATGGCAGCCCACTGCTACTCCTGGTGCCTTTGTGCACAGTCCTGCCAGGCTCTGGGACTCCTGGCTACAAGGAAATGGAACCACAGAGGTGACAAGGCAGATTTCCCTCTTGGCCCACCACTGACTCAAGGAACGAGGAAAGAAACTCTGATTCACTGTGCCTGTAACAAAAAGCAAGAGGAAAGGAAGCCACTCCTGTGATGTTTCTGACATTTACCAGCCCACCATAACCATGAAAAATAGCAGCAGCCAAGTTAAGCAATTATGAGAATTCATGCAGGAAAATCCTTTCTGCCTGTAACAATTACTGTTAGGTTTCACATCATAAATAACACTTTGGAGCGCTAATCCCAACAAACCTTGGAATTTCTTTAAGTATTTCCACATTGTGGCTGCCGTATCCCTGGAAATGCTCATGGCCTGGCTGGAGGGGCTTGGATCAACCTGTTCTAGTGGAAGCTGTCCCTGCCTGTGGCAGAGGGTGGAACTGGATGAGCTTTAATGTCCTTTCCCACCCAAAGCATTCCATGATTCCACGATAAAGGACAAGTGACATTGAACATGTAGTCTCAGGAGCACTGGAGCTGACTCTCAGAGCTGTTTTAGTACCGCCTAAAGAGAGGTTTCTGCACGCTGCAATTACTCCTAATAGCTCAGTTCGGGAGCCCACGCTCCCGCGGCTCCGCCAAGCCTGGCTCCAGGGAACACCATTCCTTGGCACACACCTGTGCTCCCAGCCCTGGCAACACACGCAGGGCTGGGATCAAAGGCACCCACAGCCTCAGTAATCAACATTTTCTGACAACATTCCCAATCTTAGTTCAGTTCTTTCCCACAACCTCATGTCAGACTATCGAAAATTGCGCTGTACCCAAAAGTTCACAGCGCTCACGCACACGCAAAGATTTTAAACAAATGCCAACAACTCTTTTCTGTCGAAAATGCTGTTGAAAACCATGTCACCAGATTTTATCCGTTATTAAAGCTGAATCCATTAGGAGAGCGTGAAAAGGCACTCAGAAAGCACTTCAGTCACTTGCTTTGCTGCCAGTGGGGTGCCCAAAATACAGACATTTTTTAACAAAAAGATTTAAAGCTGAATATGGGTGTCAGAGTCTGGTGGAAAACCATGAGTTTTATTAAGGTAACAGCCAGGACTGCCCAGGAAGGGACTTACCTGGTACTCACAAACATGGGGAAAACATTCCTTTTCGAAAGTGGCACAAACTGTTAGAGTAGTGAGAAATCCCCTTTTGTTCCCTTAAAGTTGTGTGACCAGCCAGGGCAACCAGAACCAGGGCTCCAAAGAGCTTTCCATGGGCTGAGAGTTGCCATGAGAACCAAGTGTTTAAAACGCCTCCCTGGCAGCAGCTCCACAAAACAGAGGCTACAGGGCTTGCCCTCATAGAGAAACAGTTGGATTTTCTCACTGAGCCCAACCAGAGATCTGCAGATTGTGAAAATCCCTGTCAAGAAAAACTGAGTATGAAATCACCAGCAGGATCAGGAAAGCCCAGATCCAAGGATCCATCAGGAGGGTGCTAAGAGAGCTCCTTCTTTTCTAACTAGATCCAGAATCTGTGTTTAAGGCTTGCACAGTAAAATGTCTGCCCTTACTGGAAGCTGTGCCTTACCCCTATGATCAGAATATACTTTTATAAAATTAGAAAGAGAAATAATAATCTATAAGTCTATATATACAAATATATCCTTACACGTGCTTGTATATGTAAATATATGAGCACACAGGTATAAATAATAGACATACAAATGTTTTACAGACAGGGACAGAATAAAACAGCTCAGCTCTGTGCTATGAGCCCCATCTACTCTGTGTCTCTCCCAAGTCTAGGATTTATTTTTGAGTAGGAATTTTCCATGTGGCGTATGGGAAGATCCCTGTGGATAGCCCCAGGCCTCCTCCCTCAGTGTGAATCCCGGCAGCGTGCAGAGGCCATGGCAAGTGTCCAACAGCCACTGCTCCCCCGAGCCCGGGACAGGTTCAGTCCCTTGGGGTTTGGCAGAGGCCTCTGCGCTGCCTTTGCTGCTGCCTGCAGAAACCTGACTTTTGGAACATATCCTCCTGTCAGTTGGATGTTTGACTCTCAAATAATAGTTTCCAGCCCAGTCATACCTTGCTGAGATTTAACAGCCAGATAACAGGTTAAAGGAAGTGTGAAAGTACATCCAGTGAGTTGACTTGCACTCCCTAGGGCTTGGTGCCCCAACTGAGCCTTCCTTCCCACACAATCTTTAATCACACGATAAGAAAATTTGGTTTATTTTCCTGTCTCAGGTACTTTATTCCCTGATTTGCCTTATCATAATAGTTCTGGAATGATAGAGGAGTGAGGAGTTTAAAGCTAGTTATGTTTCTAGGGAAACAGGGACAATAATAAGGCATTTCCACAGCACAGCCAGTTTCAAGGATTTGCGAAGTATTTACACTGCTCCCAGTTACTGAAGTCCTTGAGCTCTTCAGGGGGATCTTTTATGTATTTTCCTCATACCAATCTATTCAAGTGTTTTATAAATGGCAATCATTAAGAAATTAAATTCTGTGCCCCAATAGCACTGCAGCAGCCTGGGCAGGAATCATTCCAGTTCAGCTCAAATCACTGACCCACAGTTTCTGTCCTGCCATGAACAAACCAGAGCCCTGGACAGAAATATCTTGTCCTGTGTCTTACTCTCACAATTTCTGTTAACACAGAACCCTTACACAACCTCATTTCTCACCTCTTTCGGTGCAGAAAGGATTCATTCCCTTCATCACAATCCCTGTACTTTGCAAAAACGGTCATTTTGAGCAAATTCCCAGTGTTGCTCTGCTCTTCCCTACCCTCTTCTCCAGCCGCTCACAGCTGTGTGTGCATGTGCTGGGACCTGCCTCTTTAGCACAGCAACATTCTTGTCTCACAATCTGTTGGCACATTCAGAGAATATACGGCAATGCCAGGTTTGTGAGGATTAAAAGAAAACAAAAGATTTATGATGGGCTGTAAAAGCCAGACAGCTGAGAATTGTATCCTGGTCAAACCTTAACTGTAGTTACCTTGCTACCAGCTGCAGATCAGAGCTTGTTGTCACTGCTTCTTCCCACAAGGAAGTTTAAAAGAAAAAAATAGAAATTTTTGTGCTGGAATTAAAAAGCTGCAAATGTTTCATGCCTCTAATCTTCAAAAGGGGAGAAAAACATCCCAAGCTGTGATCGTAAGAGGGCCTGTGACATGATCAGTTGGGAGGGTGGACAAAGTCCAGACGAGCAAGAGAAGAGATGGAGACTAAAAATGTGCACATGAAAAAGCAGCACATTTTCTCTTATGGAAGCAAAGGCAGAAAGGAAGAATTACCAGAAGGAACAAACAGTTAAAAATGTAAAAGGTAAATCCAGAATAATAAAATGGCTTTCCTCTTTCATCCATAGATGCATCCATGGGACTGCAGGCACCAACAAAGTTGGTTAAAATGTTCAGCAAGTTCATTTAAGTGTAATTCCATTAGCTATCCCTGGAAACAAATTCTGCACGATGTGAAAAGAGAGAAGGACATGCCAGTGTCCTCAAGGGCAAGAAAAAAAGGGTTTCCAGGACAATTAATAAAACTACCCTAAAACAATAGGAATGATTTTATAAAGCAGCAGTGGCAGAGAAAATAAAGGTAAAGCAGAACCAGGTCTCAGCCAGGAGCTTGGGCGTGACTGGATGACTTCGCTTCAAAAAATGTGTCTCCCTTTGCCTCTGATAAGGTGCAGATAAAGGAAATTCCCTGTGCTGACCATTCCTTATTGGGGAAAAGCTGACCCTACCATAAATTAGGTTTATTGTACTGGGAGAAAAAGAGACCTATGCTGAATGCTAACAGCAACTTCTTCAACTTGCCATACTATGGCTTTTCCAAGTACACATTCTCACCTTAAGGGAGTCCCTATGAGAACAAACACATGGAGACATTGAGATAAAGCAGAGATGGAAAGTTAAAAGACTTAGAATTAAGTTTCAGCAAAAATGCTATGTGAGGGATTGATTTGGTACTAGAGGCTTATGATGTATTTGGTATTATAAATGAGATTGATCCATTTGACAGTGTGTCCCAAGCTTTCTTCTCCTGACACTTCCAGCTGTACTTCCAAACTGACACTAAGAATTGCAGTTCATTCTTTGGGAGAATCTTCCCTGTAAGCACATGCAAACCCAACCTGCCTGCAGTACCTGATCAATATTCTGACAGTGCAATATATGGTGATTGCTGCTTTTACTCAAGAGGTTGCAGAGGGAAGGCAGAAGCCTTCCAGATCCCAATTTTCATGAGCTGAATCATAAAATATAATGCAGCATCACAGATGTGCATTTTATTTTGCAAAACCCAAAAATACACTGCATTGAAGTCCTGAAATGTGAGTCCAGGGAATGCTGAAGGAGTACCTGGAGGGACAGATGTTCCTCTCTCCTTGCAGCAGGAGATAGATCTCAAAAAGACCACACTGGTATTTATCCTCCTTTCAGCTTCTTGCTTTTCTGTTCAGTGAAGAAAAGCACATGGACTGATGCTCTTTATGCTCTGAATGTGGACTTCAATATTTAACAAAAATGTAACTGTTCTCCAGTTGTTTTCTCTCAGTAACCTCCTGACACCACTGTTTCACCTGTTCACAGCCCTTGGAGCGGTTACTGGCTGGGCAGGTTTGTCCCACCCAGGGCTGAACAGGACATTCAGGTTCCCGGAAGGAACGAGCGGTGTGTCTCTGGCAGCAGGAGTGTCCCTGGGCCTGTGAGGAAAGGCTGCACAGCGTTGCAGTGCAGGATGGAGTTGAGGAAGGCAGCAGTCTGTATAGAGAGGAAAGAGCTCCACTGTGGTGTCCTGAGCTGAAGCGTGGTACGTACCCTGGGTGTACCCAGTGATATATTCTGCACCTGAGTCACTGCAGAATTCCTCCTTCTGATACGGCCTCCTCGTTACTTGGTGATACAGGTGCCTTGGCTGGCCTCCCATTTGCTGTTTGCTCTTTCCCTCCCTGAATTTGCCCCGCAGTTTGACACCTCTGTACACAGGGAGTGCAGCTCTATTGTGTGGCCTGAAACACCTGGAGCATTTTTCATGGGTTATAGAAAGGCCTGGCTGCTCCCAAGAGCTGCAAGTGCTGCCAGGCCAGAACTTCCTCTTTCTCCAAAATACTTCTGGGGAGTTGCAGAGGTTTGGAGGGAATGAGAAAGAAAGAGAACAGAAGGAAAGCTCTGAGTATCCCCTTGTGTGTTAGGGATGCTCAGGGAGGAGCATGCAGTGACAAAAGCTTTTGAAAATCCATCTTGGATAACAGAGGCCTTGAAAATTTTAGAAATAGCATTTTCATTACTCTCAAAGACCAGAAGATGAAGTGATTCTCTTTCTTCTCTTTGCTTCTCTCTTTCAGTAGCAATCAAAGGACTCAGTGTGTAATCAGACACTTGTTTCTGCTCACTCCCAGGTATTCAGGGATGTCATTGCTTCTCTCTGCTACAGATGCAGCCACAGCTGCTTCAGAAGGATTCTTCTGTCTGTAGAAAACCAGGCTCTTAGACACAGCACGTTCTCTGTTAGCCCAAAAGGAACTGAGAGCAAAGACAGAAAGAGTGAAAACTTCATTTCTGAAAGAAGAAATTTTCTCAAGCGGAATGAGGGAAACAGAGGGATGGGAACATGTTCTTTGAAGGTCCACACACTTTGTTCACCATTAAGGCTCCTTACAAGCTGTTATCAGGCTGAATCACTGTTAAAACAAGGCTTTGTGTGACTCCGCTCTGGCCGCGGCGTTGGCCGCAGTGGGTGCGCTCCCAGCCCCTTTGTTCCCATGTAGGTAAACTCTAACCAGGTTTAGGAACGCTCCCCTCGGTAGGGAGACGCCTCCTCCAAATCCCACCTTCTGCTTCAAGCGGCAGCGGTCCGGGGGAGGGGATCGCGTCCCGCGTGCGGAGGCACTGGGGAAGGAAACAGCCCACTCCAGAGCCACTGACCAATAAGGGGAACGGCCGTGTTGGCAGAAGGCTTAGGGCTGATAAATTCCATGGGGCTCAGATAACACGTTCTGGAGACAACTCCCATTGTCACCGGCATAAAAGCGGTGGGGTGGGGGAGCAGGGCACTCTCCTGCCTCGGGATCTCGAGCCGCTGAGGTGCAGCTTAGGTTGGGTCCTTGCTCTTCCTCCCCATGGCCAGTTACAGCTTCAGGCAAACCAGCTCCTCCGTGGCGGGGGGGCCCGGTGCCTCCTCCCTCCGGTTCGGTGGCAGCTTCAGGGCCCCCAGCATCCACGGGGGATCTGGTGGCAGAGGTGTGTCCGTGTCCTCTGCCAGGTTTGTCTCCTCTGGCCTGGGAAGCGGCCTGGGGGGGGGCTATGGTGGAGGCAGCTTCAGCAGCAGCTTTAGCTATGGGGGTGGCCTGGGCAGCGATGGCCTCCTCTCAGGAAACGAAAAGGCAACCATGCAAAGCCTGAACGATCGCCTGGCCTCCTACCTGGAGAAAGTGCGTGCGCTGGAAGAGGCAAACTCTGACCTTGAAACCAAAATCCGAAACTGGTACCAAAAACAAGGACCAAGCCCAGCTCGGGACTACAGTCCTTATTTCAAGACAATTGAGGACCTTCGAGACAAGGTGGGTGTTAATATTCATCAAAAATCGTCTTGGATTTCCACTTATAAAGGAAGTATGAAAACCCAAAAAGTTCCGTAGGGAACCCCTAGAAAGCTCTGCAGGTCATGAGGAGGAGAGGGAGATGAGCTGTACATGCAAGGAATGGGTGGGGGGGATAAAGTCAATGTCAATATTGAATTATCTACTTTTTTAAATGCTAGCCAAGAGAATGTACAAACCAGTCAGTGGGGGATGCCCGAGTACTGAACTCTGATAATGTTTGCTTTTAACAAAGCATTTGTTTATATACACGCATACACATGCTGGTCAGGTACACACATGCGACTAGCTAATGTATATATGACCATATATAAACTGATACATAATGAGAGCCAAGCAGTGACAGCAACCTGTCTGTTTCTGCAACCTCTCATCTGCCATAGAGATTGAAAACCCTCAGAGGTCCAGACACACTGCTTTAACAATGAAAATAAAAATGGGCTAAGAATAATTTCTTTTTTACGTTTCCCATACTTAACCTTGGAATCAAGTGAACTGAAACATTTGGCGTAGGAAAAAAGGAAGCAGCAGACATGAAGTAATCAATCCCATATATAAATGCAGGATTTGCCCCAAGAGCCTATGGGTACCTGATAACAGATTGCTGAGATGATACACACCCTGCATAACACAGGGAGTAGCTGATTAACTATGTAAATAAATGAAAGAAAACTTGAGGTTTAGTTTTCTGAGTTCAGCCTGGAGTTCATGACCGCTCCCACGCAGGTTGCTTCTCCTTGCTGCAACCCATCCACATTTGCTCCTGATTTAAAATCTGAGCTCTGCTGACAGCAGAACTGGCAACGGGATTTTCTCCTTTTCATATTTTTCCCTCCTTTCTTTCACTCCCTTTAGTTAGGGGAGAGAAAATGTTGTTCCAGCTGGTTTTGTGGATGACCTTTTGAGTTTTAGAAGTGGCAGGCATAGAAGACATGCTTTCCAGGTAAAACTGAACAGAGATTCCTTCTAAATAAAATTCCCTTCATAGGCTTTCACGATGCATTAAAAAGAATCAATAAACACGATCCTGGGTATTCTAGGAAATAAAAATGTAATCAAAGATGGTATCTCAAAGTCCTCTCCCTCTCAGCCAGCATGTAGTTTTGTCTCTGTCTCACTGTGGAACTTCTACCTAAAGCCAATTCATACACCAGACACAAGGACATGCCCAAAATACAATCCTAGCAGAAGTACATTATAGAGCTATGTGACGGGTTTGCTGTAGATCACCGATCCTTCCCTACACCTCTATTTGATGTAGCTGCAGATGAAATAGACTCTTCACTCTTATCTGCAGAGCAGGATAGCTGATAACAGTTGTTTCAGCCTCAGTAATGAGCTCTCATTGTTTGCAGATCCTTGATGCCACCATCGGTAACGCCAGGATTTTGCTGCAGATTGACAATGCCAGGCTGGCTGCAGACGACTTCAAAACCAAGTGAGTAATTTCTGAGAGGGAAAAGATCCCATAAGTAGGCAAAAATCCTTGCTGAGCCAAAGGGCAGCGAAACAGGAATGGAATGCCCCTAAAACCCCTGTATGAACATTGGTTTGATCCTGTGCATGCAGTACAACCCTTCGTGTCTTTGCTAAGAGCACATCTGGAGGGACAGATAGAAAATCTATTTCTAATGTGAAATACGTGGAGAAAGGTTTAATGCTTGATAACATTTGCTACACCATAAATCCTACAAACCCCAATACATTCATACTGTGTTTCTTGTGGGCTGGTTAATCAGTGAACTTGAATGGGTTCATTTTGCTTTTGTAAGGTTTGAAACTGAGCAAGGTCTTCGCATGAGCGTGGAGGCCGACATCAACGGGCTGCGCCGGGTCCTGGATGACCTGACCCTGTCCAGAGCTGACCTGGAGCTGCAGATCGAAGGATTAAAGGAGGAACTGGCCTACCTAAAGAAAAACCATGAGGAGGTAAACCCCAAGAAACATGTTTGAAAGTGGCACTAGAGAAACAGCCTGTGGAGATGTGGAGTCCCTCAGGATTGCCCTGGGCTCTTCGACAGTGGGGAAAAGATTTCTGTGTAGATTGAGATCCCTCCTGCCAGTATCTCAGGGGAGTCAGTCAGTCTTAGCCTTTGAAGAAAGAACAGAAGGTTCATAATGTTTTCAGTTTTCAATTGTACCCTCTTTTGTCTCCTCTGCCATTCCCCACAGGAGCTGAGTGCCCTGAGAGGGCAAGTAGCCGGTCAAGTCAGCGTTGAACTGGACTCTGCTCCAGGCATTGACCTGTCCAAGATCCTGGCAGATATGAGGGACCAGTATGAACACATGGCTGAGAAGAACAGGAAGGATGCTGAGGCCTGGTTCCACAGCAAGGTAAAACCCCTCCGTACTGTACAAACACTAACCAGAAAATCCATGAAAGAAACAACTATTAAAACACACAGAAAAATGCTGTGACAGCCTTACTTCTCCCATATTTCTCACGTAGTGTTTTCCCTCTCTCAGACCGAGGAGCTGAACCGTGAGGTCGCTGTTAACACCGAACAACTGCAGAGCAGCAAGTCCGAGGTCACTGACCTGAGACGCACCCTGCAAGGGCTGGAGATCGAGCTGCAGTCCCAGCTCAGCATGGTACATAGAATTTGCACTGCCTGACCACCCCAAACTGGAAAGGGCCTGTATTTCCCTCCCTACACAGAGGCCTGCACTGGCAGCAACCTCTCCTGTCTGTGGTTTCCCCTGACAGAAAGCAGCGCTGGAAGGCACCTTGGCCGACACGGAAGCGCGTTACGGGGCGCAGCTGGCACAGATCCAGGGGCTGGTTGGCAGCATCGAGGCACAGCTGGCTGAGCTCCGAGCTGACATGGAGCGCCAGAACACCGAATACAAGATCCTCATGGATATCAAGACTCGGCTGGAGCAAGAGATCTCTACGTACCGACAGCTCCTGGAAGGCCAGGAGTCCCAGTAAGAACCTTTTGCTCGGCCTCATAAGTCTGACCATGCCATGGTGCTCATTTCCCACAGCACCTTGGTAAACACAATTAAATACTCCTGGGGTTCTACAATTTTTAACAAACTATTTTTTCAGGACCATGGTAGAACTAGAAATGTTATAGTTGCCATTTACATGAAGTGAGACCTCAAAGAGTTTCGAAACAGGAAGGGGAACTGACAAGCAGCACAGTAGATTAATTGCAACTAACAGTTGAAGTGATCAGCTGCATCACAGTCAGGAAAAGTGCAGTTAATAATGTTTTACAGAATATAAAAGTTAATACTGAATTCCCATAAACTCCCTGTTACCAGGTAGAGAATGTTTACCCAACAGGAATCAGTGTGGGAGGAAATATTGGGAAGAGAAGTGAAGGCAGTCACTGAGTGACTCCCACATGGAAGCACAGCTCGATCTCATCTCACACAGCCTCAAGGAGGAAAAAAATGAGGCAGGGGTTGAAAGGTTTTGATTTCCTCTATTCCTTCTTCTCTATAATGTCTTTCTCCAGTGCAGTTGTTTAAAAATTTCCTACAACAACTCCCTCTCCTTTGCTGAGGAGTGCAGGGAGATGGGCATCTCTTCCCTGACTGCACACACAATGTACCTGCTTGACAGACAATTTGCTTCCATCCGTCCTCATCTCATGCAGCACTTGATGTATTAACTCTCCTTTCAACTGTTCTCTTTGCTCTACAGGATGTTTGGCTCTCTTTCAGGAACTGCTGGTAAGAATCTTTTCTCTTTCGGGAGTTTTATTTTCTAAAATGAAATACACATAACTCTGGTAGTTGTGTCTGTTCTAGAGACTGGGGTCTGCATGATTTGTCACAGAAAAAAATAATAAGTAACAAATGATGTCTCTGGTTAGAATGGAACAAATTTCAGCCATCAAAAGATGTCAGACATCAGAAAAACATCTCACACTCTGATACAGTAAAGGCTAAGTAAAGCACAAAACACTTAATCATTTCCCCAGATGAAAGAACATGGGAATTGAAGCTTGGCCAGCTCGGGGGAATTGCAGGAACATGCCAGTAAAACCTGCCTTGAGCTGTTAGGGGTCAGCGGTGTCAGAAAAGGGATGAGTCAAATCCAGGCGATGGAGGGGAAAGTTCTGAGAGAAGGGAATGAGAGATGAGGCCTAAGCCATGCTCAGCGCCCATCACAGAGTGGGCTGTGTGAGCTGGGCTTAAATAATTGCTATTCTTTGTCTCCATGTTACTTGCAGACAAAAGAGACAAGCTTGGAGATGGGAAACAGCCCTGAAGGTCCTCCAAAGGTCATCTGCAAACAGAGAAAAAGCAGACAACACATGCGGATTGAGACAGAGAAATCACTCTGAACTGCTGGAAATGACTGTTAAAGCACAGAAGGTTCTTGGCTACACAAAGTTTAGGCAGATTCGTTCACTTGGTGATGATTAAGATGCAATTGGGTCAGCTTTGCAATTATTTCTAGGTTTTGCATGTACTGAATTGCTGCATCTACTCAAATAAAGATGATATTCTTGCAGTCTTCACTTCTTTGGAGTTACTGTGGTATTTCACTGAAGTTTGGCTTTACTCAGGCAGGAAGTAGTCAGCCAGCCTCCCCGAGAGTGCTCACAGTGTGGGGAGCGTGGGCTCCATCCTGATTCTTTCTGGCTCCTCTTGCTGGCAGGAGTTTGGAATAGAGAGGCAGCAGCATCCCCAGCCCCTCGGTGGGGAACACAAGAGTGACCTGCATTTCTCACTATGATGCTGTGCTCTCTGCAGAGCAGGGTCAGTGGGATGGGAAGTGGTTCTGGAGGGCAGCAGGAGATAGGAGATGTTTCATAGGGTAAAATACAAAGCTGTTAAACTGGCTTGTAGGTAACTCCTACAGGAGCACACAGGGGTGAGCAGCAGTTGGGAGAATTCTTCGCTTCCATTCCCCGTTCACACAGAGCTTACAAACCTTTAGCACAAATTTCAGCCCCCTTACCTCTCATGCCATTGAAAGGAAATTATCCAAGCTGAAATTCCAAGTGGAATCACTTTCAATTCCAACACCCAGAAATCAGTGATTTTATTTCCTGCCATCCCTCTCGAAACTGACAGCCAAGGAAACTTTGCAAGGCTTGTGCTAAAAGCAGACCATGGCTCCAGCCCAAACAGCACCTTCCCAGCTCCTGCTGTCACCAGAGGCACAGTTTGCTCCACAGCTGGGGGGAAAATGAAAACAGGAATATGCCCAGACTGAAAGTATCCCAACACTGCTCTCTCCAAGAGTGGATCAGTTTACAGCCTGTATTTCAGGGAGACATCATCAAATCCTTCAGCACTTCTCTCCTTGGCCCTGGGGAATGTCCATGATCCCTTGTTCACAACACATTAATGGAGTGTTCGCATGGCTCGGAGCACTCAAGGCTCTGGACCTCCTCTCTCAAGGTGGGGCAATCCTCTTCAATCCAAAGGTGCTGGTGCTTGGGTTTGGCTCAGCAGTGACTCAGGTGACAACATCAGCTGTCACTATTGACACCAACAATCCCAGCTCAGCCTCTGGAATGAAACATGGTGGCATTAAGCAGTGGCTTCACTTTGACAGGGGAAAACTGTGACAGCAGAGCAGAACAGTCAAAAAAGTAAGACACAGAGAAAGGGACAAGATGGGGAGAACAAGGGGGAAGATGGGCAGAATCAAAGGGAACAGTGGCCTGAGAGGCACACGGGATGCAGGGGATCCTTCAGGAGCTCACCCATTTCTGTGGGGTTAATTTCCAGAAGAGCCAGGAGACCAAGCTCTTGGGCATTCAGTACAGGCAGTTGCTGAGTGCAGACACATTAACACATGCTTTGTACCAAACTTATTCCCTACAACACCGAGACCTGGAAACCCCCCTAGATGAGAGAAGAAACAACTCCAAATCCCATTCCCTGAGAGCAAGTTCATGTGACAAAACCAGTCAGGGTGGGAGGCCACTGGTGCAGATTTCTGGTATTGTCCAGCTGCAGGTGTGCAAGTCTGAAAAGAAATTCTCATGCTCTAAGAATGCAAGCTATAACAGTCCTGAATTCTTATTTTTATACCTTAGTTTTAATTTTATTTTATAATTTTTTAATATAATTTTATTGATTTTGTACGGTATCTGTAGGACAATGAAAGATTTCTGGTGAAATGGTTAATATAAATCACTCAGACACTATAATTTTAGAGTCTGGTTCAGAAAAAAAAGTGTTTTGTAAAGGTATGTCATGTCTTCTATGAGTGATGGTTTTAATCACTCATAGAGTGATCACTGAGATGACAAACAAGCTGCTGCTTGACTGGAACTTGCTGTCCTGAGAGGAGGGGCTGGAGTGTGTCAGCTCCGTTAATCCCACAGCAGAGGTAACAAAAGAGTTTGTGCAGCACAGACATGTCAGGGAATGTCTTCCAGGAAAGCTTTGTGGAAGATGACAAACCAAGGAGTTGAGGTACCACAGGTACAATGATGAGACTGTGCAAAGGACGAGTCTGTGTGTCAAGACATTGGAAAAGGAATCTCCGAGCAAAGGTAGTGAGACCAGAGTAAAGGCATAAGCTTGAAAGAGCTGCTTTTTTTTTTTTAACTTCAGCAGGTGATTGGCTTCTACTTCCTTGTACAGCCTGTAAGGAGAAAACGCTGTAGAAATCATTGTCTAAATTATATTATGGGCCATGGTCTGTATTGGCTGCTTGATTTGTTTCCCAATGCTAAATATTCGACAGAAAGAAACAGCTTTTATCTGCTACCAGGTTTTTGTAAGCGTTCATCTGATACTGATCCAGCATGACGCCTGGGGCATGTCAGAAAGCAGCAAAGTGTGTTTCACCAGTGACCTTCCAAAGGAGATATCAAGCCTGAGTGAAATAAGACTGAATGAAAATTCCCCAAAGTTTCCTACTAAATTTTGTGGTGTTTTCTAGAAGTGCTTTTGCTAGTTTGTTGGTTTTTAGGGTTTTTTTAATGAAACATGATTTGCTTATTGTGGGCTCTCAGTTGAATAGCCCCTGGCAGTGCACACACCTCAGGGCATTGACATTACAGGGGTCTTTAAGACAACTTTTTATCTTCAGGAGAGCTTGTCTGAACTTGTTTTCTGAGCCACCAGCCCTTGGAAACACAGAGATCTGGCAAGGTACACAGACCATTAATCTGCTCAGCAGCAAAACTGAAGGGCTATGGCAAAGGGCCAGGTTCAGTTTGGAACATGTTTCCAGAGCGGTGAACACCCACCCGTGTGCTCTGCCCAGCCTGGAGTGAGGGGCCGTGCCCAGAGCTGGCCTGTAAGGGCACAGCACAGCTGGACTCTGCCATTTCTTCCCTCCAAAGTGCACATGTCCGAGTGAAAAGGCTGCACATTCCCTGCACCTGCATTAACATCTCAAGTGGAAATGTCAGAAACCCCCTTGGTTTATTCCGACTCCTGCGTGCCTTGGGTTATCCGAAATCCCCATCCTGAGTTCTAAGCTCAGTTTCTGTACTGTCAAAGACTGTGCTAAAAACAATGCTCTCCTTATGATGCTTTTAGCAAACATATCAGTTTTCTTCTTTAAGCTTTATTTGAAGTCCCTGTGTTGTGCAGAGAAGGGGGCACAGTGCAAACTCCGGGCAACTGGCACACTCCCCACACACCCCATCCCCAGCAGGGCACACGGGCAGCTCATGCTTCCTCACACACCTCCCACATCTGCCTTCCCATGGCTGTGCAGTGCAAGCAGGGCTGGAGGACTGAACTTCTGAATTGCACTGGCAATTTATTAGCTCTGTAATCTATTTCTGTTTCAGACTCCTGCTTTAAGTGAAGGATTAAGGTGACTCCTCTGAGTGTTTCTCAAGCCTTATTTTTAAATATTAATCCATCTCCTAGTGCACATTGGCATTAAACACATGTATTGCTATCAAAATAGTGTTATCTTAAACCCATTCTCTTCACATTTTCCAAAGCAACAGGATCTTAGTCCTCCCACATTTCCTCTTTTAACTGAGTTATTTCAATCTTGTGTTACTCTTCTGGACTATTTCACAACCATTACTAAATTTACTGTGCCTGCTCTCCCTTGCACACCGATGGATGCTGATTGTTCCTCACAAAATGCCATGAATAGATGCTTTTTGTACTAACAATTCAGACTTCAAAATCTAAATTTTTAGTTCCAAGAAAAAATCAAGAATAAGAACATTTCAAATTCAACCCCAAAATTTTAAAGGGAAAAAATACAGATAGAAAAGAAGGAATAACGGTGAGAGGAAGAGATGATTGTACATTTTTCAACAAAAGGAGAATTTTGCTTAAACCTCGTTTTTAGAAAAAGTTGATTTTCTGAACGTAGCCATGGTGAGCATTGTAAATAGGCAAGTGGGTGGGGCTGAGCTCACTTTGTTTTTCCATTCTTAAATGTCAGAGAAGTAAACTCCAAGTTTCAGAACTATAGCCTGAAGAAAAAACATCTTCTGATTCATGCCTTTTGTTTAATTAAAAAAGAAACCCCAAGCCCAAGCCCCTGCGATGTGCTGCCAGCACTGCTTGTCAGGAATGTCATCATAGTTGGCCTCACCTCTAGGGAGGAGGAATTTTGGAGGGAGGGCTGCAGTGGGGTTTGTCTCCCAACACTTGATCATGAGATATAAAAGAGGCACCAAGGCAGTGAAGACACAGGCTCTCTTCTCTTGCCAGGCTGCATAACTGACCTTTGCTCCTTCTCCTGCTACAACCATGGCCACTTCCTTCGTGAGCTCTTCCTCCACCTACGGGGGTGGCTTTGGGGGTGCCGGAGGCAGCAGCTCTCGCCTGTCCTCGGTGCGCACCGGAGGCACCTACCGGGCCCCGAGCATCCACGGCGGCTCCGGCGGCAGGGGTGTCTCCATCTCCTCGGCCAGGTACGTCTCCTCTGCAGGAGGAGGCTACGGCTTCGGGGGGGGCTATGGAGGAGGCTTTGGAGGGGGGGCAGCCTGCGGCTTTGGAGGGGGCTCTGGCTTTGGAGGCGGCGCTGGCTTCGGTGGCGGCTTTGACCTTAGTGGTGGCTTTGGTGGCGGCGATGGCCTTCTCTCTGGCAATGAGAAGATAACCATGCAGAACCTGAACGACCGGCTGGCTTCGTACCTGGACAAGGTACGAGCCCTGGAAGAGGCCAATTCAGATTTAGAAGTGAAAATCCGAGACTGGTACCAGAAACAAGCTCCCACCAGCCCCGCCCGCGACTACAGCAATTATTACAAGATAATTGAAGATCTCCGAGACAAGGTATGGCATTCATCTGTAGAGGAGTTATAAGAAGGCAAGAGAATTATGGAACTACATGTTCCATGTCTTTAAAATAAGACTGAATAATTACAAAAGAAACAGTAAATTCGTCATCCCAAATACATTGAGGTCCTGAGCATTCTAGCAGAAAAGAGTAGCCTCTTCTCGATTTAAACACCACATATCTTATCCTGACCATGTGATGTTTGTTGAAATTAAAATGATTGCAGTAAACGTTTGCAAAATGTGTTTAGAGTTACCAATATATTTATTTGGATTACCAAATAAATAGTAAAGAATGTGACACGTAGGCCTCAAAGGCTGGAAAGATAATTCTCCTGGCTACAGATAAGATCAGATGTTTTACAAACATATTTCCCTATTATGGTTCTAATCCATGTTGCACAGAGTATCACAGCCCTCTGGTTTGCTCATGGAATGTGGATCAGGTATTTCACTGTTATTCATGGGAACCTTTTTCTGTTTCTTAATTGCCAGATCCTTGCTGCTACCATTGACAACTCCCGGGTCATTCTGGAGATTGACAATGCCAGGCTGGCTGCCGACGACTTCAGACTGAAGTAAGTTCACCTGGAGCACATTTGTCTTCACTCTGCTTGTCTTCACTCTCTCAAAACAGTATTTTCTTTAGTAACTTGAGATGCAAAAAACCCTGCCAAGCAGAATCAATTGATGAGGGACCAATTCAGAATATAAACCTGACAGAACACGGCATTCAGATCACAGAGCTGTTTGCATAATCACTTATAGCCAATGTCTTCATTGTCTTCTGATACTCAAATATTTTTAGTAGCCTGAATCACAGGGAAAAGAAGGCAGGAATAGGTGGGATTTTCACTTAGAAGGAACTGAGTGGCAGGAAGAGATTGCTGTGGGGCTGCAGCAGTTCTCTGGTGGAGTCTGAAATTTAGAGTAAGGTGGGGCTTTTCCAGCTCCCAGGCTCAGCAGTACATCAGATGATAAAGGTCCCTGTGCAGCTGCTTTCCCTGCAGCAATGCACCTGCAGGTTTCTGTTTTCCCTCCTGCGTCCCAGGCAGCCGTGGCCCACCTGTGCTTTCCTACACACCAAATCTGAGAGGACACAGCAAAATGCCTGTGCTGTGTGACAGTGTTTCTATTGATGATGATAATCATTATTAGGTTCTGCAAGGTGAAATGTCCTGTCCTCCTCAGGAACACGGCATTGTCTGTGCTTCCTTATGCCATAGCTGGATGTTGGAAAAAAACACCTTTACTGCTTTTACACTTCTAAATCTGTATGTTTTCATCTACAGCCCACTGTTCCTCCTATATGTGATCATTTTTTAGATCTGCTGAATACAAAGTCAGACATGTTCCAGTGCTTGTTTCTTTGTGGAACTGTAGGTATGAGAACGAGCTGTTCCTGCGCCAGAGCGTGGAGTCCGACATCAATGGCCTGCGCCGGGTCCTGGATGACCTGACCCTGTCCAGAGCTGACCTGGAGATGCAGATTGAGACACTGAAAGAGGAGCTGGCTTACATGAAGAAGAACCACGAAGAGGTAGGGTCCTGACAGTGCAGAGAGGAGAACACTTCCCTTTGAAATTTATCTCTTCTAAATGAAACATATGTGTAAGTTACATGAAAATAGGTGTGCTGTGTGTGAGTACACAGAGTAGGGAAGCTGGTGCAGTGAGAGAGAAAATGTGCTAAGTGTTTTATGTGTGTTTCATCTGTGATACTTGATAGCACAGGTACTGTGTACCACAGCAGGGATCACTGTGGGCAGGAACGGTGCGAGAGGACAGAGCCTGATCTTTCTGTGTCCTCTGCCTTCTGCCCGTGCAGGAAATGAAAGAGTACTCGAACCAGCTCAGTGGAACAGTCAATGTGGAAATGGATGCAGCTCCTGGCATCGACCTGACCAGAGTTCTCGCCGAGATGAGGGAGCAGTATGAAGCTCTGGCTGAGAAGAACCGTAAGGATGCTGAGGCCTGGTTCTTCACTCAGGTACGGTCACACCAATGAACAGCACAGCAATGCACCGCCCTGGCAGGTCCCTACCTCCCTTTCTCAAAATAATTGATTTTTTATAAGTTTGTATGTGATTTTACAGTTGTATTTCCTTTCAGACTGATGAGCTGAACCGTGAAGTTGCCACCCACACCCAGCAAATACAGACCAGCAAGTCAGAGATCACGGAACTGCGCCGCACCATGCAGGGCCTGGAGATCGAGCTCCAGTCGCAGCTCAGCATGGTACGGAGCTACCCCGAGCACATCACAAGGCACTGCCTCCCGTTCTCCCCTTCCTCCCTCGTTGTCTCGCCTCTCCTTGTCTCCCCCTCTGTGGGACAAACCTCATTCTAACCTGTTCTGACATTATTCCTCTTTAGAAAGCTGGGCTGGAGGCCAACCTGCGGGACACGGAAGGCCGATACTGCGCACAGCTGGCTCAGATCCAGGCCCTCATCACCAGCGTGGAGGAGCAGCTGAGCGAGCTCCGCTGTGACATGGAGCGCCAGAACCAGGAGTACAAAATGCTCATGGACATCAAGAGTCGCCTGGAGCAGGAGATCGCCACGTACCGCCAGCTGCTGGAGGGCCAGGACTCACAGTATGTCACTCTGTCCAAGTCCTGATGAGCAGATAAGGGTAACACACACTCTGTGCAGCAGCAGTTGTGGCTGCCAGGCTGACTCCGGAGTGCTGAGTCACACTCCCTGCAGCCTTTGGAGCAGTGGCAAAGCAGGTGCCTGGCAAACTCTCTGGCACTGCCATAATTCAAGCTAAAACTGCACATCAATGGTGCGGAGGATTTGAAAACATAAATGCCACCATTTTGACCATGATCAATCACAAAAGGCACCACGCCCCATACAGATGTGTCACTTAATCCTCTGGTTGCACTGGAATTGGAGCCTTCAGCCTGAGACAACCTATAAAAGCCTGCTCCCAGTATTTCTTTAGCTCTTGGTTTTCTCTGTTTATGCACAGAGGTGAAAATACCCATCCTCACGCACCAGTTCCCCAGCTAGAAAAGAGCTTAGTACAGATTCCAGCTTACTACAGTAAAATCTACATTTTTGTGCCCATTTCTCATATCTGATCTATACATGGAATTACTGTTGATTTCAAAGGAGAAATCAGCTCCTTACATAGTTTCTGGAAGAGGCATTCTGAGGAGAGGAGCTGTATAAGGAGACACCTCAGGACAAAGAACTGGTCTGGCCACTCTTCTCGTTCCCTCTCAAGTACATTGGGGTGGATTTCAAAGCTGAAAGCACCTTAACACCACCTCTAGTAACAACACACCTCAGAACCAGCTATTCAGAGCAGGCGCATGAAATCCTGGCTGTCCACACAAATTCCTAAATGGTTCAATGGCTTCAGAGCACAGGGTCAGGAATGGTCATTAATCAAATATTTCTTTTCTACAGGTTGTCAGGACTGAACCCCAAGGATGGTAAGAAACATTTTTATTTAATGAGGGGCTGAAATGAACCGGCAAAAGAGGATTAAATAAACCTTTTAGCCTTGGATCTCTTCTTTCTACCACAGATTCCATTCTCCCCACAATGACGATGTTCTGTATCATGTAGAGATAAAAACATAATACTTTATTTTATGTGCATTTTTGAAACCAGTAGATTTCCAAAACGATTTCATGAACTGCTCATGGGATTCTAAAATACCCAAATCTCCCAAAGATTCCTAAGTTCCTCTGCTGATTTACATAACATACAAGATACTTCCAAATCCATATGCGATGTGCACTCCTAAGGTTTTCTGGATGAGGACCAGGAAGGAAAGTAGATAAGTTGTAAAGGCAGTTCTGCCTCTGATATGTGAAAGATCTTGTGAGGAAACAAAAAACCACAACCTCATTGTTCAGTTCCTCAGGGTCTTGGCAGGGCCTTATCATTTTTTTATTCCCTATTTCATTTCTTTATTCCCCCTACAACAGCATTTGGGAGCAGTGGAAGAGGTCGCTCTGGCACGGAAGATGATGGAAGACCTGGTTCTACCCGTGACAAGAGATTCTAATAAAGAAATACCGAATCCCCACATGGACCCAGTGTAGCCTCCACACTGGCTAATGCTGAGAGAAAGAGCCTTTCACGTCCCCAAATCACAAGAATGTAAACAATGATGTCTTTCCTTAGCTTTGCTCTGCTGTTGTACATGAGCACTGGCTCACTGGGTCAGAGATGCCAAGCCTGTTTTCTGCTGGTGCTCTATTGTGTCCTAACAATAAAGTTTCTGTTCTGCTTCTGCAAACAAATCCAGTCTAATGGTGTTTTTTGGAGCCATTGTGGCACCGCCACACACAGCCCACAGGCCCTCCCAGCATGGGCTGCTGGAACCCAACCAGAGGATACTCTGGGAATAACAACAGCAATAACAATCATAACTTTAAAAATAGTAATAAAAATGGTGATGAATGGACAGATAAAGTGCCATTAGATTCTGCCAGCCATGTGAAGCTGGTATCAGCTAAAAACAGAGAAGATAACACAAAAAATCCTTAAGATCTTTGTTCTCAATTCCAAGGGCACAATGGGGTTGCAATTCATGCACAAATAAAATGCCCCTCTGAAAAAACTGGTATTTTTCCATGTGTGTATTTGTGTTCCTGCACTGCCATCAGCACCAAGGCTGATACCCTCAGCTCCTAAGGACGCAGCAGGCACAGTCCAGGTGAAACAAATTGCTCAGTTTGCTGTGACTGTTTTGGTTTTCATCCATGAGGTAGAACATCCCCAGCCCATGTCAGTGCTGTGGCTGCTGTTTTAGCCACACCACCTTCTCCCAGCTACAAATCCCCACCAGTGGAACTGATGAGATGCTGATAAACCTTTAAGAGCCTGGTGAATCCCAGAAGCACACAAAGCAGTTACCCAAATGCCGTACTTTGCTCACATAACGTGTTTGGAAAAGGAATCCTTAGCCCCATCAATGGGCATTTGATCCACATTACAGTATCTGCAAAAATGGTATAATTTCTAGAATTACATATTTTATTTTCCTTCCAACCTCCTTAGAGACACTATTTTTGTGTCTCCTGTTTTCTGACATTTAAGAAAAAGACATGTACATTGCTGGCATTGCTGACCAGTTTGGCCAGGAGTGAGGCTGCAAGATCATTGGTGCTGCTGGTAAGGAATGGACGTCCTGCTGGCATTCCCACTGGAAGGAGTTCAGAAGGGGTTCTGGCAAACTGCAGCAAAGCAACATCACAATCCACCAGAGAGGAAAACCGAATGGTACAAATGATATTTTTTTCCTGATCCAAAACGTAGGTGACTATTGTTTGTATCACTCAAACAGCAAGAGAGGGAATTCCTACAGCCACAGGCAGCTATCCATCCATTTGTATTCTGGATGGGGGAGTTGAATCAATCAGTGACTGTTGCAGGACATTGACCTGTACAACGTAGTTGTCAAAATATTCTGCCTGTATTTAAACTGCAGCCTAGAAATTCAGCTCAGTTTGGTTCCCATGTTCCAATTCAGTAAAAGAAGCATGATTCCCAAATGAAACAAGCCGGGACTGCAGAGCAGCACCCATTTCCCGGGGAGCAGAGCAGTCCCCATCCAAGGGTGCCATCTGCTGACAACAGTTTATTTCCTTTCTCCGAGTGTCACTTCAATTCTCTGCTCTGGATTAAAGAGAACCCAAATTCAGCATTGCAGCCTGACAAAGAGTCGTGTCAGATTTTGAAGTAAGTTGTTTGGTCTTTTTCATGGATCCACATGTGTGGATCAAAACTGTGTGGCATCTTTTCCAGTTTGGAAAGGTTGAGCTTCAGGGGAAGCACTTCCCATGCCCCAGATCACCTGTACTTTGGATTACCTGCAAGAGAAACTACAATTCTGGTTTTCATGATGTGGTAATTCCATTATATTCTCAGGACAGAGACTCTGTGGTCTCATATTGCCAGCCTCACTGCCAGGCAGGGTGGGAATGTTATGGAGTAATTTCAGGTGAAACAAAGGATTAATTTTATTTCACATTCTATTCTGTACATACGTGTGTAAATCCATTTCAGTGTGATAGTTCATAGACACTAGTTTGCTAAACTGAAAATTCAGTTTGAAATTGATCTCTGGTGAGATCTGCAGGATATCATCAGTTCTGTTATAATTTGGGGGGGTTTTTTTTCAAGTCAGGCCCTCAGTTTTTGCCTGGTGCTTCAAGCTTACCTGTGTCCAGCAGCAGGGCTGACCCCAGACTGCAGCTATGCACAGTGGCTATAACGAGAATATGTGGGGAGAGCCAAACCTTGTACTCACTGGAAAACGCTATTTTCAGTGATTGCTTTCCACAAACAGTTACAAATGACAGGATTTCTACAGAAGGAAGTGTCTGAGATAAGAAGAAGAGCATGTGCTCAATGTAAAGGGAGCTTGGGAAAAGGAAAAGAGCAGGTGCTGAGCAGAGCCGAGCCCGAGCCGCAAGGAGGAGCCCGAATCCTGCTCCGTCAGGAATGAAGCCGGGAAGTACCAGGGAAGCTGGAGTGCAACAATTCCTTATTGCTGCAGCATTCCAGATGAAACAAGCAGGGGAAAATAAATCCCTTCATATTTCTCCCAGGACAGTGTAACTCTGCTCCATGCAGTCTCCCTGACCCCACCAGTCAGGATGAGCAGCAGGGCCAAGGCAGACCCTGGGGAAGGGTTTAGCCTTCACCTAGGTGAGGAAACCAGCTGCAGCATTTCTGGGAGAGCCTGTGCCCAGCTTCCTGCCTCTTCCCAAATCTTCCTCCTCTATCTCATCCTTCAATCATGGACTAGAACAAGACAAGGCAAACCCACTAAACCCAGCAATTGCCATTGGAACACTCTCCAATCTATACCCCTTACCAGCATGAGGAAGAGGACAATCTGCAACAGCCATGCTCTACCTTTCCCTGTTTGATGGATACAGTTTGACAGAAAGACTATTCCTGCATGACTGCCAGGTAAATTTTTAGAGCTGGCAGCATTAAATAATCACTTGAATCTTTTGAGTGCTGTTACAAATTCATAGTGTAAGTATTTTCTATAGCTAAGATAAATATCTTAATCGCATTATTTTCTTGCTGGGAACACCAAGAAATCCCTGCATTGCTGCCTTTTGAAAGAAGACCACTGAAACAGGACTGCACCTCAAATCATGAGAAAATCAGTAGAAAAGTATCTAATTTTCATGTATTTCCCCTGGAAATCGGCAGCTGAAGGGAACAGCTGGGCATTACTGACTCTGGACTGGAGTTTTTTTAGTTTAGAAGCTAGATGACTTCATGAAAGCCTCATGTCTCCCACAGGCTGAAGCTGTTTGCTCTCTAAGCTGACAGCTGATAGGACACACTGTATCTGAGAATCCACAGGTCTCAGGATCCACAGGCTGCTGTAATTCTACAGCCTGAGAATTACGGCAGAAATTATCTGCAGAGCCCCATCCCTCCTCCGGCTCCCCGTTTATTCCCTTCATGAGCACGAAAACATAACATACTAACTACAGGGTTAGAGAGAAGTCTGAGGCAGAGCTGATCCTGTTCCACACCTACGGATTTAGGCCACACCTCACTATTATCATATGAAAAGAAAAAGAAAAAAAAAAAACCCAAACAAGCGAAAGGAAAGCAACCCGGTATGCGGCTGATTCCAAACAACAACAGTGTGCAGGCTCATAAATGCTTCAGAATTGACCAAGAGGAAGCACGTTTCGTGATGACACAATCTTGTTGCTGTAGTCATTCATCGAAGGGAAACTCCCACAGGAAAAGGCATAAAGCTGCTCAGGGCAGGCAAAGAGGCTGCTCAGTGCTAGGCAGCCAAACCTGGGGTTCGATTCACACAGAGCTAAGCATGAGCACCAGCCAAGGCCCCTTCCAGTTTTTTTCTGGGTCCCTCAGGGGTAGTTCAGGGTGTGGTTTGGCCCAGCAAGGAACTTCTTACAGAGCATCAAGTGCAGATGGTGGTGCCAGCAGCATACATCCCTCCTTTTCCTCCGCCAGACCCTTCTGGCTGGCGGCAGGAGGGGCACCCTGGGGAGGCTTCGACGAGCACTATGGGGAAAGCATCTTCCTGGGTGGGAATGAGAAACAGACTATGCAGAACCTGAATGAGCGCTTGGCTGCCTACCTGGACAAGGTCCGTGCCTTAGAAGCAGCCAACGCTCAGCTGGAGAGCTGCATCCTAGAGTGGCACAGGACAAAATCTCATGGAAAGAGGCATGACTTCAACCAGTACGAGCAAAACGTCACTGACATGCAAAGACAGGTAAGTCAGAGCTGGGACTGTGTCATTCTGTGCTCTTCTAAGGAATCTGGGTTCTCCTTTACGCTGATGGCTTTCCTTTAAAGAAGTTAAATAAAACCTTTGAAATGTCAGGAATCCTCAGGAAGGTAGTTCCAGGACCTAGGCATAAACATTCTTTGTGTTCACGAGGAGATTGGGCACGAGAAAGGCTGGAAGGGGGCAAGGGGGATTCTGCAAGACTGGCAGAATCCGTGTGCTGCCAAGTGTTCCTTTCTGTACTGAAACTGGGGTTTGAGTAACTGCGTCTGGCAGAACTTGGTCTTTTTGACTGCACAGGTATTGAGCAAATTACAAAGCAGGAGGAGTGCAGAGCCTGCCCCTCTCTGCCGCTGTCTCCAGACAGACTGGGGCATTCCAGCTCTTTGATTCCTGCGGTAGCAGACAATGAAACTACAGGAGTTTTGGGACCAATGAGCTTATGTAATCAGATGGAAAAATACTTCATTGTAATTAAGAAAATAGCAATGACAAATTCCTTGTGGATGTTTTCACTATAATTAAAAGGAGAATTTCTGGTTCCTGCCAGTAGTTAATATTAATGTTTCAACAGTAACTCTTTCAATCTCCCAAACTCACGTGTCTTCAAATTTAAGCATAATATTAATCTGTATTCATAATGAACATCCTTAGCACTGTAACCATCTGTGTGACTAATCAGTGCAATTAACTTTACATACCCATATGGGGCAAAACCCATATGCTTCCAAAAGCAATGCTGTCGTTTGCCCTCCACTTTTTATAATACAATTACTTGGCTTTCTCAAGATCCTGAGAAATTCTTTTCAAAAAGGCTTGGAAATTGTATTAATTCACATCTTTGCTGACTGGGGCCAGGGACTTAATCAAACTCCATGCTCACAGTTAAAAGTGTTGCCTCCAGGCAGTAGATGAGGTGCTCCGACCACAGCCTGTGTACGGAGAGCCAGAACTGTCATCACCCATTTCTGTTTTGAGGATAAAGAAAGGTCACCATCCCCAGACCTGGCACTTGGGTACTTTCCTTTCTAACAGAAAGAGAAATAAAAATTTGTTCATCAAGAACATATAGGTGTTCAGGTTGACTTGGAATTAATAAAGCAGAAAGATTTAGGAAGACAATAAGCATAAACCATGATGCTGATTGGGGTAAAGCCCTCACTTTTGAATAGGTTGTACCCAAACTCCTTATTTTTAACACTCACCCCTTAAACAGCTGTTCCTGGCCACAGACACCTGGAGGCTGGTGGCAGTCTGGGATGTGGAAGGAAAGGCCAGGAAAGGATCATTTACAGGTGACAATCCAGTGACTGAACCCAGAATTTTTACTTTCTCTATAAATTATTGCAATTAGCAGCATGTCTGCCAGTAAAATGAGTGAAAATATAGCATCTAATTATTAGCCATAATTAAATTAATTAAATGTTAATTTAAAAGGTGAAACTAACTTAGCACCTAAAATAAAATTTAGACTAAATTTAGGGTCCTATATCAAATAATCTAGAATGTCTATGATGTGCTGCCTGTCTGAACTTGGAGGCATATAATCATTTGGGTCCTACATTTTTAACCACACTCTCCTGGATACCTGAATTCAGGATGAACATGCCAGATAGAGCAACAAGTTTTGGGAAAAGCCTTGCTCCAGCCTGACTCCATTCTAATCCAGATACACAATGAAAAAGCACCTGTTCTTCAGGTGACGGTCTCATTCAAACACCTTGTGCAGCTAAATAAGCAAAGTGACCTACAGAGCATTCCAGGAGATGGGACAATGGACATGAGACATGAGAGGTGAAACCATTGCAGGAAGCCTTCTTGGAAAATCCCTGTTTTGAGAAGGAATTGGAGTGTATTTCCTATACAATAACGTGCGAGTTCTACATGAAGCTGACAGTTTGCAGACTGGTACTAGAGATGCAGCCACATTCATGATGGATGCAGTAAGGAATTCCATGTGACTACTAAGAGATAATTGCCATATGTGAGAGATCCCCTGCTGGCTGCAGAGCGACTGCGGCCACACGGCAGTGGGCAAAGCACTGACCAGTGCTCGGATCACACAGAGTCACACAGCAATTCTGTGCATGGCACAAAGCTGAAGAACTCATGTTGTTTTCTCATCACCTTGTACGTTCTACAAGGCTGGATTCAAGAATTGCCTCTTCTCTGACACCAAATTCCAGGCAGTCACACATTCAGGGTATTGTTATGGTTCTTGAGCTGGCCTTGATCTTGTCCCAGGGCAGTATCCGAGGTGTGCTGCTAATTGCACAGGAATGCACAGTCTGTTAGCAGATTAGTTAAACATTCCGCAGCAGCTTCTTCTTTACTACAGAGGTGAACCTTTGACAGTTCAGGAGAATTTTGTCATTTCCTTGTTTCTTTGTGATTCACTGAGGTGTGGGAAGTTTACTCCAAGGTGTTGAGAGCTCTGTAAATGACTTCTGTGCAGCCAAAGTGCCCCTTGGTTTGCTCTGTGGATGCTGAGGGAAGGTAGCTGGTGGGATGGCGACCACACTCCTCTTTCCTCTCTGTTGGAAAAGGACACGATGCCCTGCAGTTATGATTTCCTGATAATTATGTATGAGTTCCTGTTGGAATTCTTTCAAAGATTTTGCACAGAATACTGAACTTTTCATATTCAGGTCTATAGTTAAAAGCTATTCCATGTTATCAGGGACACATGAGACTTCCCAGTGCGTGCTGAGTGCACCAAAGGAATGAGGTTGTGCTTCATCCTGCACCTTTTTTGGCAATTTTAAAATCCCAAAGCAAAATCAGACACCTGAATCTATCACCCCATGCTGCTGGTGGATTCAGAGCAGCTATAGGTGCAAAACTGAATGGACCACAACAACCAGATGCCAGTGGTATTGTGAATGCAACTCCAGGCTGAAGCCTGTGATGGGTTCAGGGTCCTGGCAGCGAGTCCCTGTCCCCATCACTGCTGTGCATCACAACACCAGCTCAGCGAGGTGTTCATGCACAGGCTACTTCTTAGCATAACATTAATTCCAGCATTTTGATTGTACTCAGACACAGCTTAATGACTCTTACTGAAATTTGCCCTAAAGATGCCCAAGGCAGCTTTGTCAGCAATGCTGAACAGGATCAGAATCCGGTCTCAAAACCAGAGGAAGGCAGTGACTGTTACTCTGTAATAGACCATGAAGTTTGTGTAATGTAATTCATATCCTCTACCTGGCCAGGAATGAGATGATGCCTCCTGGTTCATACCCTCAAAAAAAGTAAGGAAAAGAGTAAAGTAAGATTATGAACAAAAATTGCAAAACACCTAAGTGAATCAGGAAACTGAACTGCTTTTATTCCTGTGGTCCCCTTAGCATGGAAATTTCACTGTTTAGATGCTCCCTATGAGCAGCAAGGAGGCTGTACCAGCACAGGTTATTTACTGTCACCCCATGGCCACACTGACTCTCCTGCTGAATTCTCTATTTTCCAGATTGAGGATAGCAAGATCACCAATGCCAGTATCCTTTTACAAATCGATAATGCTAACATGGCAACTGAAGACTTCAGGCTCAAGTAAGCACTTCTTTGGTTTCCTTACTAGGTTTGAAAGAGGATTAAACTAAACACTGCTTTTTCTTGCTAATCCAATAGGGAAGTGATTTTACTGAGGTCTTCTGTTGTTACTGGATAAATAAAACCAATGTAGAACAGGGAAAAAAAACCCAAAAGGATGTAAAACCCACAAATGATTGCTGAAGAACCTTGAGTCACCCTGTTTATGATACTTAGTGCAGGTCCTGATGAGCAGGTTTGACAGCAGACACTTGATACTTGTGACAAAAGGCACTTAAAACTGTCATCTGGGATTACAAATTATCCCCTCTAAGCACTGCACTTCCCAGTCCAGCCCAAATCTATTTCCTGGACTTATCACCTCTTCTGTCCTGCTCCGCAGGGAACACCTGTCCTTCTGTAGCTTCTGCTTTGGAGTCCCGTACGCTGTGAGCAGTAGCTGGGCTGGTTGCCTCCCTGGCTCCCAGTACAGTCTGATTTTCAGCACATTGAAAGACAGTTCTCAGACAAACTAAAAAGACAAAATGCTTGGACAGAAAACATTCAGGCAGGTCTTTCTGAAGGAAAGGATTTGACACTTCTGCAAGTAAGACTTCTTAGGAATCAGGAAGATTTGTCTTATTTCTAGCAGCTGGTGATCACCTATAATAAAAAAAATCATTATTGTGACAAACTCGGACACCCTGAGCACTGCCAGCCTTTCATTATCAGTCAGTAGTGCCCCAAAAGGAACCAGTGGAACTACTTTGAGGGATGGGACTCAGACTGAGTTTACTGGGTGAATGGAAAAGCACCAATAGAGCCCATAAAATATGGAGTAAAGGGAGAGATGCTGAGGAGCAAAAGTGCTTCCCATGCCCAAGGAAATACACAGCAACATCTCCCTGCCTTTGGATCACTATAGACACTGCAAGAAGTTAGAGAGGAATGTTAGTAACTGGCTTCCATCACATTTTTCTTGTTTTTCTGAAGGACTCAAAAGTTACCATTTTGGAAAAACTACAGCAAGCATTGATTGCTGATACTCTTTTCAGAGACTTGTATTCTCAAAGCTTTCACAAGCTGGTGAATGTTAAAATGCAAAGAGGGAAGCGAAAAAAAGAACTTTTATTTCCAACTATAAAGGAGGAGTTATGAGGGAGAAAGGAAAGTGAAATACAAAAATAATGAAGCTCATTTTATTGTTAAGACTTTTCAATAATATTTAAACAGCATATGTTAGAAACAGAATTGGTTTCTTTGGTTGTTTGTTCTCTCTAGTTCCCTACATAGACTAAGCAAGTCTGCTTCTCTTTGTACAAGAGCCTGAATCGGGCAGTTCTCAACACGCACGTTGTGTTTTCTCTTTCCTCATAAAGATATGAAGCCGAGAAGTGTCGCAGGCAGGGAGTGCAGCTGGATGTGGAGAACCTGCGGAAGGAGCTCGACGGCATGACCATTATTACCACAGATCTGGAAATGGAAATTGAAGGCTTGAGAGAAGAGCACATCCTCAGGAGGAAAGACCATGAGGAGGTAGAAAAAGTTCCACTTGGTAAAATCGTTATCGCACAAATCTTTACTACCATGTAATTAACTGAGTAAGACCCACAATCTGTAAGTGGGATTGATGATTCAGGACCTAATCCTGTTTCTGAAGCAGCCAATGAGAGTCAGGTGAGGCAAAAAAGTCTTTGTCTGCTTTACCAATTACACTGGGGTTTCAGAGAGAACAGATTGCTGGAGTCTCTCCCACCCATCTGTCACACACAGCTAATAATAACTGACATATTGGACAGAAATGTTCTCAGAAAAGCTTAGATATAAATACACAGAGTGCTGCTGGGTTTTATTCATCACAGACTTTTTCCTCAGTTTTGAATTTATCATTTCCCACACCCACAGAAGCCTGGAGGGGTTGAGGGTTGGAAGGGACCTCTTTAGGTCCCCTCGTACACCCCCCCCTAAACTCAAGCAGGGTCACCCAGAACAGACTGAACTGAGAAAAACAGACCTCAAATTCTTGAAGGATCAAAATTAAAAAGAATGGTTGGTGAAGTCAGGCAAAATTACTCATTCTTGCAAAATCCTAAGCACAGTAATTAGATAATAATTCTCAAAAGCCACACTACTCTGAATTCTCCAGAGCTATACTCAGTGCTCTCTGTTATTCCCACATTTATAATTCCACTGCTTGAAACTTGCTGGTTTCGCTTGATCTGGTGTTTGCAGTTATTACCTAACACAGGACCAAACGTCCTGCTCAGTGTCTGTGGGTTATTAAAGCAGAGAATAAAACACGGGGATTACACAGTGTAGGTGAAGCTGCCTTTGGCTGACCCCCTTACAGCCCAGGATAGTTCTTGGATGCAGGGGACCAACAGAGCCATCCCTGTGTCCAGCTGATCCGCATACCATGATGTCATACCCCGAAAGGCTCCTTTGCCTGGGTGCTTTGAAAATGGTACCAGGCACAGAAGGTTGTGCTACACCAAAAGGAATGTTACCCTACCTGCCCGACTGGTCCTGTAATTATGTTGTTTACACAGTAATTATATGCTTTAATCCAATTATTCCTTTAACAATTACATAGAACTTTTACATTACTCTCCTGTAAACTTAGTTATAGTTCCATAAATATTAACATAAAGGGTAAGAAAGATGAAATTACTGTTATATTTTCATCAAAGGTTTTGGGTTTCTTATAGATAAATAAATAAAAAAATGTCAGTTCTTCTTCATTAAGTCAATGTCTTCTAGAAACATTCCATGAAAAGATCTTCTTGCATGTTTTTTATTGGGTTCTGCCACAGAAGCAAATATGTCACTGGTTTAAGTCACATCAGAGTATTGTCAATATATAAATTTTTCAAATAATGTTAACTTAATGTATATATAACAATTCCCCCCCAAACCACTCTGGGATTCTGTGCCTCTAAGAAAACTTTCCACTTCCATAAACAAGTTTACTTGTTCCCTCTGCTAACACATGAACAGGATATGGAAGCCAATCGCTCCTCACAAGACTTCAAAGTCAATGTAAAAGTAAACGCGGCCCCTCCTCAGGACTTAGGCAAGATTCTGGCAGAAATAAGAGAAGATTATGAGGCCATAATTGAAAAGAATCGTCTAAGCCTGGACAACTGGTACAAAGAACAGGTAACAGCTATTCCCCGCTCATTTCCCAGCCCCCTGTGGCTGTACCTGCCCGACCAGAGTCTGTGAGCTTTTCTTTTGCTTCTGCCCCACAGAGTGCAGCAATGTCCCTGGCAGCAACCCCTAATCCCGAGCAGATCCAGCACAACGAGAACGAGATCAAGGAGCTAAGGCGGACTTTGCAGTCCCTGGACATCGAGCTGCAGGCACAGATTAGTAAGGTATCTGCTGCAGACATCTTGGGCTGCTCACTCACTCCATATATTCTCAGAAGTTGTCATGGACCAATTCTCCATTTAAATCCACAGCCTAGCATAACTTTATTGCCGTTTTTAAAGTATGAGGGAAAGTGGAATTCAGATCATGCTTGACTTTGCCAAAATATGCAAAACAGATTCAGCAACCATCACAAGGAAGTGAAAAATTTATGTCTCTTCTTACAACAAAGTTTGAAGAGAAGAAGAAAAGGGATAGCTGACTCCAGGTCTAGAAAGAAAATGTGTCCAGAAGACAGACAGTAGCACAAAGAATGCGAGGTTCATATTTACGAGCCCTGTTATCATGCATAAAATACATGAACTGCGAAAAATATTGGTGGGGAACTTTCACAAACATTACACAGCTCTTCCACAAGTTAAAGCTCACATCCCAGTGACCTGGAGACTTTGGAGCAGTTCTGGACAATTCATGCAGAACCGACAGGACAGACAGCAGTTTCAGGAGCAGAGCTTTGAGCAGAACGGATATGGCAGGGCTAAATGACTCCGTTTTGCCTCTCAAGCACACACGGCACAGCTTTGTGGTTCTGCTGCCTTCACAGGAATAGTTATGCAAATGCATAAGTGTTTAAATTACCACAGCCTTAATTTTGCAATCTTCTAGCTAGAGACCAAATTTGCTGGTATTTCTGTGTTATATCTACCACATAAATAATAATCATGGTCTTGGTATTATCTGCCCTGTCAGAAACACATGCTGGAAGACACCTTGGCTGACACTCGGAATTACTACGCTGCTGCGCTTCAAAACATGCAGCAGATCATCTCCAGGTGCGAGGAAGAGCTGAGCCAGGTTCGTCATGACATGAAACAGCAAAATAACCAATATAAGGTTCTTCTTGGGATCAAAACCCGCCTGGAAAAGGAAATTTCCACGTACCGCCTGCTGCTGGAAGGGAATGCTGACGGGTAAGGCAGAGCTGCCCCGACTGGAACAGATGAGAGGAGAGTCCTCATATTTGGATTATTTACTTGTTTGTTTGTTTATGCTTAATCAAAGCTTGTGAGTCCCATACTACATCAAGGGTTGGTATTTTAATGTGACGGATCATAATAAAAAGCCAAAGCCACTCAGAGTACAGAGACACTGGTATCCATGTAATTTGGATTACCTAAATTACTATAACTTTTTATTTAAAAAAACATAAAATTCTCCACTCCCACAGCATGGCCATCTCAGCATAGGAGAATGCTGGCCTCATCTTTATTCTCTCTGATTTGTATGAAGTCAAAAAAGGAGCATCAGCAGCCTTTAGAACTGAAATTCTCGGGCAGGCAGGACAGAGTGGCCCCAAGTGTGAGGGTATTTGTCAGAAACCAAACTGGGATTAACCTGAGCAACTCCAAATACACGAGAACCAATGCACCTGTCCCTAGGAGCAGTAGTGAATGTGCCCAGGGATGGTTTCCAGTGAGAGTATCTACCAAAGGGAAAGCTCACATGGTATAAAAATTTCATTCTTTTATTTTTTTTTTTTTTTTTTTTTAATTTTATCTCATAATGGGATGAGGTCTCCTTAAAATCAGTGAGAAGGGGATGAATAACTTCTTGAAATTAGTGTAACATTATTTTCTCTCTGTTTCACAGGACAGCAAGAATATCTGAAACTAAAGGTAAAAGCTCCTTACTTTGTTCTCTGTAGTGACTTTTAATTATTGTCATTTCCAATCAAATTTTACTCAGGGCAATTTTAACCTCACCTGGGTGAACTGTGGAGGGTGTGCATGGCAGGCTCACGCAGGCCTTTGAGAAGCATTTCAGTGGTTCCTGGCTGCTGTGAAGGGCTCACTGCAGAGCCTGCTGGGCTGTGCTTGCCCATGGGCTGCCTCGGCCCCAGCCCTGTCAGTGACACACACGGCCACAGCTCAGGCTCCAGACTAAAGCTTTCCTGGGATACGAGGAGGCAAGGAGACTCCACTGGGTGACTAAAACAGCGTTTGGGATTGAGAGCAAACCAAAAATCTGCATGTCTGGAAATTCATATTCTGGCATGAGCATGACCTGCAGACATCCAGGATAATCTGCTAGATTTGCATTGGCTGGGCTGTCACTGTGTTATTCATCTGCCCTGACCTGGACCAGACCCAGGGTGACTTTCTGGCAGCACAATTCACACAGAGCAATAACAGATACTGACTTAAGGAAAACATGTAGAGATAACTTAGTTGAGGAGGCAGCAGGCAAATGACTGTAAATGAAGCTTTCCCTGCATCACCTTGTCTCAGCATTGCCCCTTGACTAATCAAACTTCCCTTTCTTTCAGAACACTCTGGACTGAGCAACCGAAAGCTCAAAGCAATTGTCCACGACAGCGTGAACGGGGAGGTGGTGTCCTCCACCATCAACGAGATCCCCCCACAAGCCTGAAGGAAAGCTCTGCCAACCACTGGCTTTCCCGGCAGCAGCTCCCACGGCCTCTCTGGGAACAGCGTGCCGTGGGCTGGCTCCCTGTGTGTCAAACAGGGATCCTGTAGTGAATGCGCTTCTAAAATGATCTGCAGCCTAACACTGCAAAGTGCCACACAGAGCTGGGTATAGCTGACATTGGTAGTTTAAAGAGCTTTTAGTCACCAAAATGCTGAAGAAAAGCTGTCCAATTAAAGTGACTGGCTCAGCTAGTGACAGATGTATTGTGAACATCTCCCCAGGGCAGGAATATCCATCTGGGATTCAGTTATCGCTCTGCAAATTAGCTATAATTTAAGGGGAATAATGTCTCAACTTTTTTCCTGGTCTTATGCCTCTCATCATATACCTCACTGCAGCCAATAAATTTTTATCCATTATTTGTTCTGGTCCTTGGAGTATCTGATTTATTTTAAAAACCATAAAATTCTCCACTCCCACAGCATGGCCATCTCAGCATAGGAGAATGCTAGCCTCATCTTTATTCTCTCTGATTTGTATGAAGTCAAAAAAGGAGCATCAGCAGCCTTTAGAACTGAAATTCTCAGGCAGGCAGGACAGAGTGGCCCCAAGTGTGAGGGTATTTGTCAGAAACCAAATAAATTTTTATCCATTATTTGTTCTGGTCCTTGGAGTATCTGATTTTGCTTTCCCTTACATAAGCCCAGTCCACTGTGGCAGTGTCACTGACATGGGTCAGGACAGCCAAAGCCTTGTTCTTTCAGGAGGGACAATACTGGAAGGACACAGAAAAGAGGAGACACAAGTTAGGGGTGACATTTACATGAGCAAAACTATTCAACTTCCCTGTTTACAACTTATCAATGTCATCATTTAAAACAGCATTTTAAGTAGGAGTGTTGCAAAGTCACTTTACTAAAAATAGTCCCCCAGAAATGTTTCTTTATTCTTCGGTCTGAGGGAAATTTTCTTGCACTGTCTTCACACACTTTCCTTCAGAGCCTGCAAGTACTTTTTCAGACACTCATTCTTTCTTGATGAGCCAGGTAATTCAAAAAACCATCTCAGTTATTTGGTCTCGAATTAATGTTCACTGTCTCTGTCAAAGGGCTCTGCAGTCAGGCCAGACTGGTGTTTACAGTGCTTGCTAATGTCAGGGAAAGCTGATGGCTTTAGCCAAACCCAGGCTTCCTCCCCTTCTCAGCTCAGCCCAACGCCAGAGTCAGCAGCAGACCCTGACAGCAATAGAGCTACACAAAGATAAAATCTGGGCAAGGAAAAGAGAAATAGCATTAGGATGTTTAGATGAGGAAGAGTGTAAGGCAGAAGGAAGAGAGACCAAATGGAACATAATGAGTGTGTCAGGGATTTGCATTCCAAAGTCACCGTCTGCGTGTCCAGGGCAGTCTCGCATTCATGAGCGACTTTGTCATCACGGCCCATCATCCCCACTCACTATGGACTCTCACAAAAGGGCTCCTGTTACCTGCCTTGCTTTGAAACAGGGCTCACAAAGGAAAGGGGAAATCTCAAAGGAAATGCAGATTAAACTGAACAAAGTCCACTTCTGTGATACAGTGTTCTGCTACTGGCATGTCCTGACCAGTTCCTGATCCCCCTTTGCCCCCCGCACCTCAACTCTCCACCCTTGTTGCACAAAGAGATCCCAAAAGCACTGGATGGATTACCTAATGGTTTCTTTAAACTGGGTAAAACTTGTAATACAGGATTAGTAACTCCTGGCTAATTAAGAGTGTCCTTCCTTACGGCTTACCAGATCTAACAAGCCAGACCTGGTGTTTGCAGCATCTGGACAAAATGTGCCCAGGTTTTCTTGAACAATTTTCTGTGTTATTTAAAGATATGTTCATTTATCAGATTTACATAGCAGAGCCACATTGTTGTGACACAAATAATTATAAAAACTTCTAAGTAGCCCCTTATTTCTACATCAAAGGAAAGTATGTGCTTTGTGCTGGGTTATTGTGCTGAACTAGAAGAAAGAAGAAGGAAAAGTGAATAATTGAAGTGCCTTATGGAACACACCTGTCCTTATTTCACATTCCTGAGCAATGCTCTGGCTTTACTCAGCCCTGGTGTCCCCTCATGCAGAGGTGAGATGAGCTCCCCATGCCTTGTGTCACGCTCGGCTGTGGTCCGAGCGGTGCTGGATAAGAGGCAGCAGAATTCCTGTTCTCCTCTGCTAAGAGGCAGCAGAATTCCCACTCCACCCCACCACTCTGATGATTTTAACCTTCTCGTACACCTGTGCTGTTGCTCTCTGTACAGGCCAGACCAGTACAGCTCACAGCACCATTCGCACAGCTCGCTCCGTGATTGACACCATCATGCATTGACAGCTCCAACACAGCCATTCAAATGTCTTTTACTAAGTGGAGTAAACCAATTAGTCCTTAAACATACAAATACGCATTACAGTACATTCTGTTTGTTTCTGGAAAAAATTGCTTATTTCTGGAGAATCTTTCATAGCTCCAGAATGCTCTGTACAACTGCAGATTTCCTTTGTGTTGAACAGCTCGTGACACCGTGTCACCAGCCATGTGTGCCCTGTATCTGGTGGTTACTCATTACCTCTGAATTTGTGCTCCGGTAGATAAGCTATGCATTCCTAAATGTATTTAGGGTGGGTCTGCACCCTAAATAATAAATAATGATGCTAATATTTACCACTTGCATGCACTGTTAACATCACATTCTCACACCACGCTGAGAGATGAAGTCAGGGAGATAATGAATGGGGGCTGTATTATCATTCCCATTTTATTGCCTGAGAAATTGGAAAAAGAGATGACACAACTCGCTCAAGGCTGCAAAGAAAGTCACTAAGAGCCACTAAATTAGAATCCATCACTTCACAGCTTCTACTTAGCCCAGCTATTAGATAATACAACTTCCTGAAGAGCCATTCCCCGCTCACAGCAATCCTGTCAGTGTCTGATCGCTCGGAAGAGATAATGCCATTGATTCATTCCAAGTGTTTATGGCTGGTCAGGACCCTGCACATACTCTGATGATGTTCTTCAATGTACCTGTGCCAACAGCCCGACTGAAATGAGTCCTGTATGGAACTGGACAGTCCTGTATGTGCTGGCGGCTTTGGCAGCTTTGTAGTATTTGAGAGACTTTAAGAGCACAGGTGGTGCTGCTTCTGATCTCAGAGCAGTGTCTTGAAGGGAAGGAAATCTTCAGGATTGTGATGATGTATAGCTTGAAAAACTACTTTATTAATTCATTGTATTGAAAGTGATTGAACTCTGCCAGCTGGTATTTGTTCTCCTTCAGTATTCCATACACACAGAAGTGCCATTTTGACACCAAGAAAATGATGGACCAAGGCACAAAGGAAGTGCAATTTGAAAAATATGAAGTATCATTCAAAACAACACCCTCCAAATGAATAAATTCTATTTCCCATAAATGGAAAAGGACAGCAAAGAAACATCAGCAGGAAAGAACAGCATTTCTGAGTCTAAGTGAATGATGCAACAATACTCCTGCAAACCAACAAGATACAGGAACTAGCCTATAAAAGGAGGCTGAAACCATCAGCATTCACAACCGGCTCCTTGCAGTTTCACCTGCCATTTAAGGCAGTCCTGCACGGAATAATCCTCAGCATGATTTCCAAGAGCCTTGACTGCACTCCAGCCTGGGCATGAGTCACAGCTCATTTCACTTGTAGAAATGTTAAAACTTATTAAGGTGTATTACAATAGGCAGCTTTGGTAAGTGAAGTGTTGATCCCCTGGAAGAAGTGTGCGATGAGGTAATGCAGTCATGGTTTGTGCTATTAATCACACATTCTTCTGGGGAGCTGGCCCCACACTGCTGGGGTTCAGCCTTATTTATCAACAGCCACATCTGTAGAATGAAAATTTTTGCTTTCTGCCTTCCCAGTTAATGTGGATGCAAAATTAACAAAGTCACTTCAGAAAGAGAAGAAAAGAAATCTTGCCTTTATAGCACTGCTAAACGCACTGGTTCTATGGATTATTGAAGCAGAGAGAATAGGCAGAAGAGCCGGTAAAACATTTCACAATGTCCACACCCTGACCTATAAAGGTTTCTAAAGTTTTGCTAGGAGATGCCTGTTCCTGTGTATGAATCACTTAGAAAAAGGAAGAATCTATAAACAGGGAAGCAAGGAAAGAATAATGCTGGAGAGGCTGCACCCCCTGTCCCCCTAAGTCCTGCATTATACAGCAAAAGCATGTTAATTATTGACTCTACCTGGACGTTTGGCTTGGTGAAATCACAACTAAAGTTTTACCATGTGTTGTTTCCTCATCATTCCTCCCTCTGTAAAATTTCTGATTCTTTTCAAGCTGTATTTTTATGATATCTTTAATTGTGCGACTATACTGAAATGACCTACTTGAGCCCCAGGCCTAGGGCTGGCACAAACCAATTGTCTGCAAAAATATTCAATGAAACAGAAGCATCAATGTCCAACAGTTTGGAGCGTCCCTATGGCAGGAGCTCCCAGTGCGAGACATGACCTAATGGTGAGGCAGGTGCAGGGCTGCTTCTTCTGGACATATTAATTTGCTTTTTGAATGTCTGAATATGCATCAGAAGCTTAAAGGCATAAAATCGTAACACCAGCTGTGGTAAAGACACTTTCAATAACTATATAGACTTCGGGGGTAAATTTTTTTGGCTTTCCAATGTCCTAAGGACAAATGGAGTTGATGTGAAAGGCTGTAATTAGGCTCTATAGAAAGCAAAAAAAATGAGGAATATAATTTGGAAAAATGTGTTTCAATTAAGAGGCACAATTAGCTGGAGCAGGCAAGGAAAAGGAGAAACAAACAGGCTGAAGTAGCTATAAACTACAGTTCTTCCTTAGAACAGAAGTTAAAAGTGTGCTGCCTTTAGAGAAATACCGGCTTTGGCTCAGCTCTGCATCCCCAAACTAATGTATGAGAAAATAAAACATCAAATGCATCAAACAAAAAACTGGGAGTGACTCTTGCCAGAACTATTTCAAAGCAGGAAATCTGTAACATTGCTTCAAGCAGACAGAAATTGTGATCATAAAGTTACCAGTGCAGGAAAGAAAACACATTTTTATGTCTTATTAGTGAGACAAATGGCTAATTTTTGAAAGCCACTCCAGCACCCAGGCTCTGCTTTCAGGTTAGTTTTATGAGAGACAGTCTCAAGACATTGTGAGAATGGATCCACTGGAAATAACATTGCTGCTGTGCAGAACAAAAACCATAAGAACACAACTAAAGAAACCTTTCCTTTAATGTCTACAGCCTATCACTGCCTAAAAATTGAGATACTCAAACATCAATCATAAAAAAGGGCATAATTCAAAGGGACAATGAACACTCCCTGTCCTCCAAGACTCAGATGTCAGAATTTAGAAAGACAGTCCATTCTTTTTGCCATTGCTTCCAAACCCACTCCATAAACTGAACTCCTTAATTACGGCTGGTGGCTCTGAAGAGAAATATTCCTCTAAATGTCTGGCGACAAGAGCGATGCAACTAAATTTCCTGTGGATACAGGGCCAGGAAAGAGAATAATATGAGAAATTTCGTTATGTAATCCGTGAGTTTGATTCCCTTGTTCAAGTTCCGCACGGATTCTCCTGCGGTGCTCAGCACAGGGAGGGCTGAAGGCAGCTCCGTTCCGAAGGCCGGTGGTGGCCTCTAGTGACAACCAGGTAGATCCGCACGGAGCATGGTGCCTGTCCCTGTTCCTGCCGCTCCTCCGGGGCTCCTGAGGCTGGGGAACAACTTCTAACTGGAAACTTCTGCTGCAGTATTTGTGCAATGTACGTTACTAACAGTGCCAGACTTTCTCCAGGTGAGTATGGAGACGGATTTTCGGATGTTTCCTTTATTTTGCTTTTTTAGTACCTGCTTTACTGACACAGATCTTGATGCTGGGATGGTATTTTGGATTCCAAGCAGCTGATAGCTTGCTCCTGGTTGGACAAACCCCTGGAGTGAGGATGCCGTGGGATCGCTGGAATGCACTGAAAGGATGATATTTCAGAGTGGTCCCCAAACAAGAAGCTGCAGCTGTGCCTCTGCACAAGCACCTCCTGGCATTATGACTGCAATTATACCCTAGGGGAAAATCGAGTTTTTCTTCTGATTTGGGGGCTCCAAGTGTGACACAAGTGAGATTCCCGAAACTAGGATTTTTTTTTTTTTAAGTTAACAAAAAATCTACACAGATGTGAACATATGCAATACAGCATGTTTGTCTGTATCTTTTATGGTGTACGATCAGTGTGTGCTTATATTTGCACAGGGCCATGAAAATTGTATTTGCCTCCTGAATCATATAAATATGCAGCACTTCTCAAAGATACTGAACTACTCCAGCATTATGGAACTGAGAGAGTCAGTAAGCTGAAATTCTCTCCAGTTCACCAGTTTCCTCATTCCCCCAACACTTCAGTTGCACAGAGTTTTTCCAAGAGAGATCTGCCAGCAGTCCTGTGTTAGAGCTGATCTTAATGGCACTTTTGGGGGAGAAAAAAAAGAAGGTTCGTTTGTGTGGCCTGGAGCTGTTTTTGTTGGCACTAAGATCTGATTCTGTTCGAGGAGAGCAGCTGAGACAGGAAAGGCAGCTCCTGACTTTCATTTTCCACCTGTGGCTGGGGAGGGATGGAACCCACACACTGCCTCATGCACCACTCCAGGAGCTGGAACATCTCTGTAAGTACCATAAATATGTAATGTTTTAACTTACCCCTCTGGTCAAAGCTCCAAGCAGAAAGAAATAAGGTGCAGTGGTTTGATGACTGAGATACTTTCATTGAACAAAAGATAAAAAGGAGATGGAAATGAGGGGGAAAATATGTGAGGCAGACAGTGTAAGATCTTTAGCTGCAAATGTTCAGGGCTTAGGGGAATCCAGATGAGTTGGTGACATCATCCAGAACTTGCTCTCCTCTGATCCCATTCAGCAAAGCACAAAACACTTCGCTTTGCTCGTTGGAGAGAGCAGGCTTCACAGGCATTGGCATTAACAGGAGGTGCCAAGGTAGTAGTTAAGAAGAGAAGGAGGAGAATATCTCAGACACAGAAATATTGAATACTGGAATATGGCTGGAACACTGAACACGGAATGCATCTCTCTTGAATGTGCTTTGCACAGCAGACATCTTTTCAGGACTGTAGTGTAGATCTTTCAGAGACAAACTCTTATGATGCTAAACCCAAACACAGGGACCAACAAAAGGGTGTTGGATTTCACTCCTAGAACGGATCATCTCTACAGACTGCTAAAAGACTTTGCTTTATTTCAGTCTCTATGTTAGCCAAAAGAAAAACATCTGTTCCACCTAAAGGCAGCAGAAACACAGACCCACAGCGAGGTGTGTCTTTTTTCCTTGAACTCTCCAGACTGGTTGCCCATGGCTGGTTAGCACAGGTGAGTCAGAAGGAATGGCATCCACATTATCAGAGCCCCGCAGGACTTATCTCCATGGCCCTCTATTACACATTGAACTTCTGTCACACAGGTGACATTTCTTCATGAAATCAAACAACTCATTAGTGTTGCCATAAATGTTTTATTATGTCTCCAGCAAATCCCCCCTGGCCAAGCACGTCACTGAAGGGAAGTGTTACCCTTGAAGCCACAGACTGTCCTCTACAGCTCCCACAGCTGAGTCTGGAGCTGAAACTGCTCTGCTGAGCTAAGCACCAGCAAACTTTTACAGCACTTCTTCAATGCTGACCAAAACTGCAGGATTGGACAATAGATTTCTAGGTTGCCCAACACTTACTTAGATAACTTACTCTTACAACCAATAAAATTAAAAAATAAATAAAAATGAGGCAGCCCATGTTCTTGCAGATAATTCCTGGGCATAGTCCAGGGGTAGAGGAGGCTGAGGCCACTCACAACTTACACCTTGAGGAGCCCCTTGCCTTCCAGCCCATCTGGGGCCTCACCCTCCCTTCACTGCCATGGCTCCAATTTCAGGGCTCCCTCTGGCAGTTTCCAGTGATTGATACAACCAGTCAAGATACTCATGGAAAAAAGTGCACTGAACCAAAACCAGGAGAAAACCTCACCTCTGGTGTGAACCTATCCTGATCCTAGCAAATATTCTTGCAAATATTCTAGCTTTTTGGGAGGTATAGAAGCATATCTAAAATGGTAAGACCAGAAAAATTGTCAGTAAACAATTCAGGGATAAGAATAAAAAGAACACTAAGAAAATTCAGCCTTACATCTTTTCACATCAGGTTTGCACAATGCCATTGCTCTGTGCTTCCCCTTGCATACATCTCAGACACTTCTGCTTAATAGTCTAGAGGAAAATAATTGCTAGAGGTTCAGCTTGAACAAAAGCAGTAGAGCCATAACACAAGGAAAATGTCTGACCTAAGCCTGATGCTCACTTTAGTTTAGATCACTGACTTCTTTTTTCATCTGCTCACTAAATGAAAAAATAGAACCTCCAAATGATGTTTAGAAAAAATATCACCAAGGTAACATGGAAACTAATTTTAATAAATACTGAGAAGACAAAGCGGCATGTTTGCTCTCAAGTAGACTGCCACAAAATCCTGCAGAGACATAGGCAGTGGGATATAGAGCCAAGGGATGTAAGAACAGCAGATCTCTTCTGTACCCCTCTTGCATTCTAAAGGTGTAAGCTCTGCTCTACTAAAATGAGTAATTCTTACTCAGCCTGAATAATTTCAATGGACAAAAGACAACCTACCGTGAGTCTCCGTAATGACACACCCAATGTCATGGCTAGTGTACTTTGGTTTCACATCTCATAAAGGTTTTTTTACTACAAGTTACACCCAAAGAAGTTCAAGGTCCAAAGACACTCCACAGCATCCTCCTAGAAAAAAATCCTACCCTGCACACTGATTGCTTTGGTTTGGAAGCTGTGTTTCCAGAACAGCCAAGTACAACAGTTTAACTCTCTGATTTGAGCCAAGACCAGTTAGACTAATCCCTAGCACCGTAACTTAAAAAACTTGGCAATACTGATTCCCTAATATTCTGGGTTGGGTGCTCTCAGAAATACACAGTTCAATGCCTTCAAAGCTCAGTGTCTCACCAATTTCCTTGCCCCAGGGTGGGAGATCAGTACGTACAGCAGCTGCTGTCACTAACACAAGCCATATGTGTTCATTGTTCTACCTGACAACATCAGTAACACACCTAAGCACTGTCAGTGCAATGTCCCAGGAGCTGCACCTCCACACTGTCCCAACACTCACCTGCCGCTTGCTCTCCTGCAGCACTAACAACCCCTCAACAATAGGGTTCTTCCCTTGCTTTCCAAATTCTCCATGCACTTTCTGTATCAAGTGTACAGCACAGTCAGCCCAGGAGCCTCTGCACAATCAGCAGTAGGACTGTTGGGTTTCTTCATGCCATGCAAGGGCAGCTGGTTTCCTGCTAATGACCTCAGCCCCTGGGCTGGGGACAGACCCCCCAGCATGGCACTTGTTAGCTGGTGGTCTCTGGAATATTGATGAGGCAGGAGGACAACTTGTTTTGCTTCAACTTCAGCCATGCAGGAAGGCTGGAGGCTCGTTCTGCTGGAAGCTGGAACTCAACGCTTCCTGCCACTCTATGGCCTTCAGCACCTCACACATGAAACACAGTGGGCTGTGAAGGTTTCCAGTATTCTCATTCCTCCTACCTCACTTAAGGACAAAGAAATACCCTTCCCACTTAATCTCAGCTGTACTGAAAGCTTGAATTCCACCAGCAAGGATTTTCTAATACCAGACAAATGCATATCCAATCCAAGCTGATGGCAACAGCCTCCACTCTGCACTGGCAGTGCAGATGTTGGTTTGTGCTTACCATGAAATGAATTCACATGGCAGTACAGCTGCCTCCTTTCTAGTAATTTATACACTGTTCTAGACTGTCCTGAGGCCCAAGTTATTGCTTACTCAACAGAAATATAAATATTTTAAGTCTCTTGTCACATACAGGGAACTCTCATTTTAAATTCATGCACTGTGTAGGGGGCTAATAACCTACTCATTTGTTCCAAAGGGCTATCAAGAGGATTGCCTGCAGGTACATGGTTGTAAATGATTCAACAGATCATTTTCTGTTTATCTGTTATACAAAATAACAAAGAAAGCAAACTATCCAGGGAGTGTTCCTCAAACACAGATGAACAGATGAGAACCCCTTTAAATTGTGGGGAGGGGGGGCAATATCCTGTGTGCTCTTTGTGCCAATACCAGTGACACTCTGCGTCAACAGAGGTGGGGTTTCCAGCCACTGTGCTTCCTCCTGGACCTGGTATAAAGGTGCACAGTACACACTCAGCTCCTCGCTGCCCTCTCTATCTGTGCAGTTACCTGCTTCAGTCCAGAAGACAAAGAGCACAAATGGCATTCTCCACCCGCAGCATCCAGTGGAGTACGAGCAACCGTCTCCAGGCCTCTGCACCCAGTGTCAGTAGTTCCGCCAGGAAAATGTCCATCCAGAAGATCCAGGCACCCAGTGTCTACGGGGGAGCCGGGGGCTATGGCACCCGCATATCGACCAGCACCAGCTCTGGCCAAGGCCTCGGAGGGAGCCTCCAGCTCAGCATCACTGGTAGCAATGTGCTGCTCACTGGCAATGAAAAATCAACTATGCAAAACCTGAACGATCGTTTGGCTGCGTACCTGGAGAGGGTGCGCTCGCTGGAGAAGTCCAACTCCCTGATCGAGATGCAGATCAAGGAGTGGTATGAGAAGAACAGCGTAAGCGTAGGGCAGGACTACAGCTCCTACTTCAAAATAATTGAAGAACTCCGAGATAAGGTAAGAGATCATAGAGCCCTCTATAAATACAGGAATTGCAATTATCAGTGAGAGAGAGAATAATCTGCTGTAGAAAATGTACTTTTCCAAACTGTAATTGGCCCAGCTGAGGAGAAAAAAGTTTAATTTTGATCAGCTACAAATTAGTGACAGATTTTACATCATTTGTACTGCCAGATATATGCCTGCAGTTGTGAGTAATCTCATACCTGAAAAATCTTTGACTCAAAATTAACTAGTTCTATGATATTCACTTTAGGTGGCTTTAATTAGAAAAAGCACTAACGGTGATCTATATATTTAAATATAGTTTAGCAACAGTCTAGTTCAAAGTGGGTTTTTAGAAAAGAAGGGCAAATGCTCAGAAAAAAAATTAAAGATCACTACTTAAAATAGTAAATTACCACTGGAAACAATGAAATATTCCTGGCAATCAGCTGACAGATTTGTCAAACCATGTTTCCAGAACTTCCTTCAATCTTTCCCCTGTTATTTTTGTCAGCTCTACTTCCTAGCATTTAAAAGCAGATCCATTCAGAGAGCAGTTCATCCCAACTATTTGATACACTTATGTTATGGCAGGACAATTTCCCTTTTGGACATCCCTATTTCCTTTCATGCACTTCAGATGGAACTTAGCTTTAAACACAGCTGACAGACAGCTGAAGTGAAGCAGGATGAAGCCCACTTGCAGTATTCATTCCCAGGAAAGGACTGAGTGTGAATTTCTTGAGTGCAAAATTTCATCACTTGTCCACCATTCCCTTTAGATTTTTGATGCCCAGATCGAAAATGCCAGGCTTGTCCTGCAGATCGACAATGCCAAGCTGGCTGCTGATGACTTTAGGCTGAAGTAAGTTCCATGATTTTATATAAATTCTCTTTCATGCTCCTCTTATTTAGGAAAGCTTCCACTTATTGGAATCAATGCCAAGAAGTGAACATTTTCCAACTTCAATTTAATGAAAATTTCCCAATGACTGTGGTAGTTACTGATTCTAACATTTACACCAAACTATTGCATTCCAATGATGACAAAAGGCACCTTATTGCACAGGTTTGAGAACGAACACCTGCTCAGGCAGAGTGTGGAGAACGACATCACTGGGCTGCTCCGTGTCCGTGACGAACTGACTCTGACAAAAGCTGACCTGGAGTCCCAGATTGAGGGTATAACCGAGGAACTCGTTTTCCTTAGGAAGAACCACGAGGAGGTGAGAGCAGCTGAGCACTGCCAGGGAGAGGGGTTTTGAGTGGCTAACACAAACAGCCTCACTAGGAAGCATTTCTATCCTTCCTGGAAGCAGCATAACTATGTGTGGCACTAAGGGACATCCAAGCTGTCAGGGGTAAAAGGCAAAACATTCCTTCATTCCAGAAATGAAGGAGGGAAGGTTTTCTCTAAGAATAATTTATGGTTTACGAATTGCTACCCCAAAAGTACACAAATGGGAGCCATGACTTCTGCCCTCATTCCATAGGTCCAGTTCTGAGGAAATAATTTTTATAACACATTTATCTGTGATACAGCATTTATTGATATAAAGTAAGTAAACTGTTCTAAGATGAGGTGCACTAAAAAGTATTTACAAGGCGATTAAGTTGTCCTGCCCCAAGGTACCATTAAGGATTAGTCCTGTGTGTGTAGATGTTGAGTTTGTGTCCAATGCCCAGGAGTGACAGCTTCCTGCAGCTGATGCTAACACAGTCCCCATTGCTGCAGGAGCGTGACAGGCTGCGCAAAGAGGCGAGCGGCTCCGTGACCGTGGCGGTGGACACTGCTCCTGGCATTGATCTCACAGCTATTATGGAAAACATGAGAAAGCAGTATGAAGAACTGGCAGAAAAGAACCGCCAAGAAGCCAAAGAAAATTTTGAAAAGCAGGTAAGCCAACTGCTTAAACATCAGCAAGAACCTCAGTCATGCCTGGCTGCAGTTCACAGTCCCTCCATTCCTCATTCCAGACAGCAGAACTGAACCAGGAAGTTGCCCTCAATGTTGAACGACTGGAGGTCCAAAGGAAAGAGATTACGGAACGGAGACAAGTCTTCCAGAGCCTGGAGTTGGAATTACAGTCCCTGCTGACCATGGTAAATAACAAAAAGCAAAAAGCCTTACAATCAAAATGTTATTTTAACAGAAAAATGTATCTTCTGAATGACATTTCTCTGTTCTTCCCATGGACTATAGAAACAGACCCTGGAAGGCTCTCTGGCTGAAACAGAAGCACGGTACAGTTACCAACTCGCCCAGATCCAGGGAGCAATTTCCAGTCTGGAGGCTCAGCTGAGGCAGCTCCGAGTTGACATGGAGGCTCAGAACAGTGAGTACAGCACCCTGCTGGATATCAAGACTCGCTTGGAGATGGAGATTGCCACGTACCGCCGGCTGCTGGAGGGAGAGGAAAGCAGGTGAGCACACACATGGCTCTGCGTGTTGGTTTGGGTTTTGTGTCAAATCTGCCTCTCTCCAACTGCTTTGGGGAGGGGAAGTCTGTTGTCCAGTTCTCAGCCAGAGAATCAGAGCAGGCTGCCATTCAGGCTGGGCTGCTGAAGCTGCTGTGGAATTTTGAGGTGGGCTCTCCCAGCCTAAAGACTGTCACTGAGCTGGGGAACTGGGTAGATGTTCACGTGCCAGGAACACCAGCCATGTAGTTTTGGATCAACTTGTCCCTGTGGGTTAAGCAGGGAATGGAACTTCCCCCCAGATTCAACCTGTTCAGCTGTTCTGGCTCAGGAACTAGATTGGGTGTACCTGCATGAGCTGAAGTCCTGGCATTGCAGAGATGAGTCTGCAGATTAACTGCACCTACAGCCTATGCTTAGCAAGTTTTACTTTAACTCAGAGAACTCGTTTTACTGAGTTATCTCCTGGTTAAATGTCTTGATGAAAGGGGATTAGCTGTCCTGATCAAACACACAGGAAATATACGAAGATGTTTCTTCAATACATGAGTTGCCATATATTTACATTTTCTAATTTATAATTTGAACAGGCATTTAGAACCGACAGTATCGACAGCAGAGGTTGAAAAAGGTATGTCCCAACAACTTCCTTCTGTTTTGATGGCTGACTGCTGAAATGTTATGGAATGAATTAGCCTGATATAAAACAATAGCTTCAGAGCAAATAATCATCCAGTGGAATCTCACATCAAGAAAGCAATCAACTGTATGGTTACCCTATAGGGACTATACAAACCTGGGTTTATACATACAATTCAGGCCCCCAGTGTAAATCCACAGACCCACCTTACCCACTGTGATTCTGTGAGTCCTCACACAGCCAAGAGAACAACAGAGAGTCACTGAATTCCCCTCTGGAGAACTGCAGAAGCATCTGTTTCTCCCTGCTGGCTGCACAGGGAGACTGAGGCTCCCAAGTAATATATCCAGTTTCATAGCAAAAATTTCCAATTTGGTGTGAGTCTATTCCAAGGCTTTAGGTCTACAAGTCTGTGCTAAACTGAAGCAAAACTATCAAGAGTGATAGACAGCTATTGAACCCAGTGTCCACTACAGTCTATGGGCAACATGCTCCATCTCCAAAAGAGGAGAAGCCACACCCTGCACACTGCAAAAGTTTACCTCAAGTACCTGTGGGTTGAAGATGCTTTTTGCTATTTCCACATCAACTGCTACTACTGCAGCAATATTATTCTGTCAATGTACATGGCATTTAATTAATTCTCTTTTCAATTTCCTTAACAGAATCAAGTAAACTTAAGAAGATCAAGACAATAGTTGAGGAGGTGGTTGATGGCAAGGTTGTCTCCTCTGAGGTCAGAGAGGTTGAAGAGAAGATTTAAATGGCACCAGCAGAGGAGACGCCTCTGAGTTTCCTGGAGCCGATGCCAAAACCAGAAGATTTATAAAGAATCTGATCTAAATCACCCCAAACCTAAAGGGTTGAACAATGCCACATTATCAAATCTTAAACAATTGTTGTTGCTGTTGTTGTTGTTGTTATTGTGGAGGAGCGTTAATAAAAATCTGTAAGTTACAACATAAAAGACTTTGGGTCTACTTACATAGTGACTAAGTACCTTGATGAAAGAAAATCAAATCAGGCTGGTATCAATGTATAATTGCTTCCAACAGAGATAAAAATGGAAGCATTAGGTTTTTAAAATGCATTAAGACATCAATTCAGCACACCTTTTCTGTATGTGAACTCCCACTCAAACATAAAGCAGCTTCACTTCATTAAAACCTGATTTTCAAATATATAAGAAGTGTCAATTTGCTTTTCATAATAAATTAACATGAAAAAATAAATTGAAGAAGCCTATTTGATACTTTTCATGCTATGTGAATGATTATGTCACCAGGGACTACAGCAAGCCAAGATATTTTATCAGTAAGAATATACTTGAAAGGATCTCTCTCAAACCTTTCTGTGCAAATAATGTTCCCTGTCCCATGAGGAGGCCCCTGTGCCACACCTGGATCCTCAGTCCCAGGAGTTTACATTTTCCTCTTGAGAACATAAACACACAAAGCTCTTCCCTATGAAACCTCACCTGTCCAGAGCTATTTACTGTACATAAACAGCTGCCAAAGAACTAATCCTTTGCTTTCACTGCCCCGAGTCACGGAGACCAGGCTATCAGCTCATTTCCACAGAAATGCTTTACTTACACCTTTGATCTTCCGCTCCTTTCTGCCCCAAAAGCACCCCATGCTCCTGGGTGCGGATAAATCAAAAATTAACACATTTCAGTTGACAAATCCAATGATATAATTAAGCCAGGACAAAGGAAAAACAATTTTCCATTTATCAAAATAACTTCAAAAGAAAAATATACTGGTTTGGGGGGGTTTCCATGCCCAAACCTGCATCCAGAAGTGCTACATTGGATCTTTAAATTTGTATTATAAAAAGCACCAAATACAGAAATCGGATTTCTTATTTTGAGATAGCAGCAAACTATTTAGCAGACACAATGGTCAGTTCTCAGCTCCAAAGTACAAACTGTTACATCCTCTAGACTATATACATATCATTCCAAGGTATTTCAATGATGAAAGGGTTAGGGTATAAACTCAATTCCAAACCCTATTGGGTACAAGTATATTTGTATTTTGATATTAATGATCACCCTGCAGCTCACTGAACATCCATGTGCCCTTGGACATCTTATGGTCACTTTTCTTACTTCCTATCAACCATCCAGGAGCACTAATCCAGCAGAGGCTCCTGCTGGAAGGGCATTATGAAAAGAAAGACATTCCTGCCACACAAGCTGGGAAACAGGGATCAAAGGGATCACTCTGCTGACTTAGCAAATTCCTGTAATAACAGCCCCAAACCCAGGAAGCACTGAATCTGCAATGACAAAACAATTATTTAGGAGGGATTTAAATGCGAAAAGAACTTTTTGTGCTCCACTGCACATGGCAGAACACAATTGTGATGTCTCAGCTCCACTCCACCCATTTCCCCTCATACAAATACCTGGAGGGCGCCAGATTTCCACTCCCATTGGCAATTTCGGTTGGCACATATCATTTCTGTTGGTCAAGACATACTAAACTGACATCCCCTCCAAACAGGAGGAAGAGAGAGAGAGTGAAACCTCTCCCCAGGAGGTGGGGACTCTTCCTGAAACACCCACTGCTTTCCCTCTATAAAGCTGACCCTGCTCCCATTCTGCCCTGCTCTCTGTTGTATCCTCCACAGAGCAGATCCAGGCACCTCGAGCACTATGGCCCTTTCCGTGCGCACAAGTGGCGGGTCCCGGCAATTTTCCTCTCGGAGCGGATTTGGAGGGGGATCTCTGAGGATGTCCAGTTCTGGTGGTGGAGGAGGCTTTGGTGGCAGCGGGCTTGGGTTTGGTGGGGGGTCTGGCGGAGGGTTTGGTGCAGTTTCTCTGTTGGGTTCAGGTTCTGGCTTTGGTGGGGGCTTTGGGGGCAGCTCGGGCGCAGGATTTGGGAGCAGCTTAAGCAGTGGCTTCGGTGGAAGCTTTGGAGGTGGTTTGGGTGGTAACTATGGAAGTGGCTTAGGCAGTGCTTTTGGGGGAGGTTTGGGAAGTGGTTTTGGCAGCAGTTCAGGTGCTGCTTTTGGAAGTGGTTTTGGTGGTGGCTCGGGGACTGGTTTTGGAGGTGGGCTTGGCCCTGCTGGTGCTGGCGATGGTGGCATTCTTTCTGGCTCGAAAAAAGAGACGATGCAGAACCTCAATGACCGTCTGGCTGCGTATCTGGACAAAGTGAGATCTCTGGAGGATGCCAACACCGAGCTGGAGCGCAAAATCCGTGAGTGGTATGAGAAAAGTGGTCCAGGCACTGGCACCCCTGGATCTGGGAACGACTACAGTAAATTCTATCCCCTCATTGAAGATCTTCGAAACAAGGTAGCAAAGCAATGTATTTAATGTATCTTTATAGTTGTAACTGAATAGTATGAATGAAAATAACAAATTTCTTTTGGAAACCAAGAGCACATTTATCATTCGGTACTGACACTTGGAGTCACCTCTGTCACTTTGCACTGGTGACATGTGCTGAATTTTTCCTATACATTAAAGCAGTTCTGCAGCTGTGTCACACAGTGATTTGTCTAATCTGAATACAGGAGAAGGCAGTGATGGAATGCAGTTCAACAAACCCTTGCAGAACACAAAGTTTAAAGCCATTACAAAGCCATGAAGCCTTTGGGCTGTAACATCACTCTCTGAACATTGTTTGTATTCTAGATCATCAGTGCAACCATCGACAATGCAAGGATCATTCTGCAGGTCGATAATGCCAGACTGGCTGCTGATGACTTCAGACTGAAGTAAGGATATCTTAATGCTACAAAAACTCTGGTTAATATCTTAAGTAAAAAAATTATTTTGTATTAAAAATCTCTTTCCTTGTAGAATACTCGTAATATAATTACTAAATGATATTGTAATAATTGTGTATTAAGTTTTCATATTAAAACTGAAATAAAATACATTAATAGTTTGCATTTGACCGCACTGGACATGTAAAAAATAATATTTAATCCCTTTATGCACAGATATGAGAATGAAGTGGCTCTCCGGCAGAGTGTGGAGGCCGACATCAATGGTCTGCGCAGAGTCCTGGATGAGCTGACCATGACCAGGGCAGATCTGGAGATGCAGATTGAAAGCCTGAATGAAGAACTGGCTTATCTCAAGAAGAATCATGAAGAGGTTATTTTTTTCCTTTGTGAATTCATAACAAGACACATGAAATTGTGAAACATCAAATTACTCCCTTATTTAATCCAGAGGGAGTTCCTGGGTTTCATTATTGGTTTTGTTTGCTGTTATTTTTTGAGTTTTCTAAGTGAAAGAGTGCGAGAAACAAGCTACAGATCCTTGTTGAAACAGAATTTATATCACATACATTTCTTTACATATATTTTGGTAGAACTATTTTGCCTTTTGTTAACAGAACCTTCTCTTTATTTTCCATCTCTCCAGGAGCTTCAGGGCATCCAAAGCAGTGAATTTGGCCAAGTCAGTGTGGAAATGGATGCTGCTCCAGGGACTGACCTGACCAAGCTTCTGAATGACATGAGGGGACAGTACGAAGTCATTGCCGAGCAAAACCGTAAAGAGGCCGAGGCGTGGTTCAATGAAAAAGTAACAACCAGAGAGAGAAAACTCAGGAAAATGCTTAGGAAAATAAGTTCAGTACTCGGAACAGTAAAATTACACCCCATTCTTCCTTGTCATTTCAGAGCGGGGAGTTGAAGAGGGAAATCTCCACCAATACCGAGCAGCTCCAGTCAGGAAAGAGCGAGATCACAGACCTAAAACGGACTCTCCAGAGCTTGGAAATAGAGCTGCAGTCACAGCTTGCCATGGTACGTTCTAGGGAAGCTGCTGACTGCTCAGAGCCAATTCGGCAACTTCAAAAGTCTTTATAGACCTTATCCTATTCCATAGGATTGAGGATTTGCATTTATTTCTGATTAAACACTATATTCTATTAGTTCCTGAATAGCAGTAATATATCTAACTGGATTGCAGAGAGCATATGACAAAGCAGATGAGTTTTTACATCACATTTAGGGAAGCAACAAAGGACAGTTTTCAAACTGGTGTTTTCGAAAAGAAAATAAAACCTTCTAAGTAATGCAGCTGTACTCACTCCCTTAAACTACTTCAGCTGGTTTTGTTTTTGTAAAGAGTTTTTTTTCCTTAACCAGAAATTATTTAATATCCTTACACAGAAAAAGTCCCTGGAAGACACTTTAGCAGAAACGGAAGGTGGTTACTGCGCTCAGCTGTCACAAATCCAAATGCAGATCGGGAACCTGGAGTCCCAGCTTTTCCAGGTCAGGGCTGACATGGAGCGCCAGAATGCAGAGTACCAACAGCTCCTAGACATCAAGACTCGTCTGGAAATGGAGATTGAAACCTACCGGCGCCTGCTGGATGGCGAGTTTGTGTAAGGAACTGATTGACACAAAATATCTCCTTGGGTTTATTTTCTGTAGCAAAATCCTTTCCAGGAAAAAAAGACGTAAAACAAGTGGAACATTCTCCAAATGACAGTAAGGTACATACAGTGATCTGAAATATCACTGTGACTGAGGAGAGTGAGCCATTCTGCTCAGTATTTAAATAAACTGTCAATGTCGCCATGAAAAGGAATTTATCCCGATCCTATCGAACATCCTGCAATAGTGCATGTCTCTGATTCCCTTTTAGGGGTGCTGGACAGGCAGTTACTTTTGAAAGCTCATCCCTGACAGGGTCCAAATCTCAAACACAATCACTGGATTCTTCTCAGGGTAGGTAGAACTGGATTGAATAAAATTTTGTTTCTAAAGTTCATTCTTGTAAATCAAATACTACATGTTATCCTGTTTAACTACATCATAGAGCTCATTATAATCAGAAGCCAATTTGAAAGGAAAAGGGGGTACCTGGTCATGTGCTGCTTTGGTTTATAATTTTTAACACATTGATAAATATTTTTTGTTTCATTCATGATGTTTAGATCCAACCAAAACTAGAAAGATCAAGACAATTGTTGAAGAAGTGGTAGATGGAAAAGTTGTTGCATCTCACGTTAAGGAAGTTGAAGAGAAGATATGAGGCACAATCTGATGTGGCAAAGGATCCATTTGCTCCAAGCCAAAATGGATAAATAATTTTATTCTTTTGTATGAAGTGATAAAACATTTGCCTTTGTACTAAGAATCTTTTAGATAAGACAAAGTCGGCACTTTGATTCCTTGCAGACATGCAAAATATTTCCCGCTTCACTCTATCAGCATTACCTGTATGATTTCCACAGTGTTCTTTAAAAATATCATCAAATCTCTGTTCAATAACCAGAAATATGAAGCACACATTTAATCAGATTTGCCTTTTTATAATCTTTAGTAATCAATAGATAAAATAATTTTGCTGTTCTAACCTCATTTTCCAGTTTTCATCACTAATAAAAAGGATTCAACAAGCTTTAAGGTATTAATGTCCCTTCATTCTCCATGACTCCCTCCAGCTGTGTGGTGAACCAGCAATGAAATATGAACATTGAAAGCAGCTAGAATTTAAAATTCCATAAATCCTGGGAAAGATGCAATTGTTTATACCTACCTACCTTTAGCCTTCAGGGATCTCATACCCAGGTGTTCCCTTTACACATGAAAAAAATGATATAAAAAGAAATCATTCGTTTATACCATCCCAAGTGCAATCTCTTGTGTTTTTCTGATGGATTCCTAATGGTTTTCTTATGTAACTGTTCTCATCCCATCAATGACAAACACTGCCAATATTTTGGGTTTAGAACTACATAGAACAAGGATAATTGAGACACTTGTAGAAAAGAGAGTGGACAACAAAACCTTTCCATCTCAGTCCAGGTCAACTGGAAGACACTCAGCTAAGGAAAATAAAATTCAAACACAGGATCCTTTCACATGTGCCAGCAGACACAGCCAAGAACAGGGAAGCCTTTTCACACCAGGAGACTTTTAAGTGGTGCAATACTTTGACTTCTAAAAAGATGCATGCCTTCTAAAAGTTTTCTGCCTTTTTTATCATTTCATTGATGTATATTCTCATTTTGAGCATAAAATGCATTTCTCTCTTTGGTAATTTTAAGTTTTTATTGAAATCTTTTTTACTGCTTATCTTTAAGGACTTATCTGATATTGTGCACTACTGAAAAAAAATGAATAAGCAAGAGGTAAAATGAAATAGGTAAGAGCTGTTCTTAGCAGACAAGATCATTGTAATCACACAGTGCTCCAGCGAGCCAGGAAATGAAGAATCACAGCACAGTAGACAACCTGTGCTGGGCCTGCCTGGGAGCTGTCAGGAAAGGGGTAAGAACCCCACACACACTGCATGTTGTGTGTATTGAGCACACCAACGCCTGGCACAGGTACTGAAACAGTCAGAGACAACCCAGACCCTTTTTTCGGCAGCAGTGATGTGTCTGAAGTGTACATTCACCAGAACTTTGCCCTCTGCAGAAGAGGAGCCAAAGCCCTTACCCACAAGTTGCACCAGCACTACTCACCCCCCGTAGTGCTGGTTCCTCCCCCTCCTTGTGTGTTTCTGCCCATAAACCCACCGCAGTGTTGGGTGAGAGGATGCCCAGGAGCCCAGCTCGTTTCAGAAACGGGACAGTCCTCAACACTGGGTCAGGTCAGACACCCGAGGCTTCATCTCACTGAGTCTCAAACACTTTCAGGGATGGAAATTCTGTGACATCCCTAACAATGGTGGAGGCACCTGCCAGCAATCCAGGTATGCTGCTGGAAGGCTCTGCCCCTCCCATGTCCTCCTGCCAGCGCACTTCGTCCTAGGCAGCTGCAACTTTATCCTTCGCTTTCTCTCTCTTACCCTCACATTTCCGAGGTTATAAAACCCCCCAGTTACAGTGTGACAAAAACATTAAGACATTGATATATTCATTTCTGCGCCATAATTTAGGAATAGTTATTTTAGTGCTATCCTTTGCTGCATTAACCTGCTGCCAGGACGGGCTGACAGGCTCTGAGCCCCCCGCGCTCCCCGAAATGGGCCGCTGCCGCTTTAACGGCCCCGCGGCCGCAGCCCCGCGCCGCCGGCAGCGGAGCCGGGAGCCGGGGAGGATGGGAGGAGGAGGAGGAGGAGGATGGAGCCGGCTCGGCTCCGCCGAGAGATCAGGGCAAAGTATGAATCGCTCATCACCCGAAATCAGATAAAGACCGTCAGCTCAGCAAGGACGCAGGTAATGCCTCCTCACAGCCACACACCTTGCAGGGTACGGAGCCATTCCCTGGCCGTACAGTTCCTCCCGCAGCCTCTATGAGGTACAGTAATTCCTTTCAATGCAGCAGATTTTCGGGGAAGGGATGTGGACTTTACCGCAGTAAGATGTGAACGAGAAGAATCGGAAATAGATTTTGTTAAGGGTATGGATTCACACTGAACGAATGCTGTGTAATTCATCAGGATGCTTTTCTGTCCCTGCAGCCGGGCTATCGCTAAGATTTAAGGGATGATGACATAGGCTGTAACACGGTAACCTCTAGCTCCATGTAGTTACCTCAGAGGAAAAAAGAATCCTGAAGCGAATCCTTTTCCATACAGCAATCTTTGCAATTTTTAGCCCTCTAGTAAGAAAACTGTACCTTTGCGGGAACTAATTTCTATTGCTCACAGTAAAAACCATGTTCTGCTCTTCGGCAAATATCAGTTGTTCTCTCATACAGTTTGATTAAATGTTACCAACACACAATGCTGCTGTTAGGGGTTTACATACAAACAGCTCTAAACCCAAGTTAAATCAAATGGCAAAACAATTTTGAGCCATCAAATGTAAAGAAATTCAGGGGGAAATCAGGTATGCTGTCACCTTGTACTCAGGTATTAGAGGAATCCCAGAGGTTTGTTTTAAGGACAGGCCAGACGCTGCTGCAGCCTGGCTGATCCACCAGCAGTGCCAGACACACGGCAGCTGTACACCCGTCAGGGAAGCCAAGTTTATCTTTGTGTTGGCACATAGCAGGCAGTGCACATTGGTTTGATCCTGTCACACAAATTCTGCAGTACCCAGGCAAGAAAGGGGAAGCAAAGAACATTGGGGGTTCACTTGTGGATGAGCCAAATCTAGAGTCTTCACAAAAATGATGGCCTGATAAAGTTGCAATAGGTCAGTATGTACAGAGGAACAAACCCCTTATTTTCCTCAGTTCATAAGACCTGAATTAAAGAGATTCTTTTCTTAGAGTCGATGTCATCATAAGAACCTGCATAAAGCAGTACAACATGCAAAAGAGCAGGTGCTGTTTCAAGGGCTTATGGCATCTTCACCACTTGCAGGGAAACTCAGAATCAAAGAAGAAAAATAATGTCCATAAGCCACACAATCGTTCTGGAAGTTACATGCAGTAACATACAATTGAAATCAAAGATAAGTCTAGATCTAAAATGACCCCACATGTGATCAGGATTGGTTTCAAAAAACTACTTTTAATAGGATAAAAGGAAAAAAACCCTGAAATCAAAAGTACATTAAAATCAAAGCACTTTATTCAAACTTAGAAGCTTGAACCATCTGCACCTCCTCTAAGCCCATTTGCTCCAGAGGTGAGTAAAGTCTCAGTACAACTGGGTAATTTGTATGAGAACACCTCTAAGACAAAGGTGTCAGGGATAGAGATGTGGCCAACTACTTCCTGACAAACACAGTGGGAGAATACTGTCTCCTCCACACAGTACAGAAGATATTAACTCCTCACTGTGAGCTTACACACATTTATACAACTCTAACAAAAACTCCAACTAGATATTTTTATGTGCTGGTTTGTTATCGTTATTCGAATATTTTTAATATTTTTATCTTCTGTATGTCCCCTGTAGTTAGAAGAAGGTACAAGTGAAAGAATGGACAAAGATGCAGAAGCACTAAAGGCAGCCAGAGCAGAACTGTGCGAAGCCCGACGCCAGTGGCACCACATGCAGATCGAAATCGAGTCTCTCCATGCTGTGGTAAGAGCCAGAAATGAAACTTGAAATCTCACAGAAAAAAGAAGTATTATCCTTGATGTAAACTATCCCACAGTCAATTTCTGTGACAGTCACAGCCACCATGCAGCAGAAATCCATCACAGGAGCACTCAGTTCTGGGGGGCTCCAGCTCCTCACAGAGCCCTCGCTCACACACACTGACCCAGTGCATGTTCTGGTGCAGGATCTGCTGCTCCAGACACACATGGTGTCCCATTTTCACAGCTCCCAAACATGTATTTGCATGATACTCCCCCACCAAGCTCCTGGTCATTCTGCCTTACCAATTCACAGCATATTTATGACTTTTTTTTACTGTGTGGACCAAATTTATCAATTCATTTGTGATAAAATGTCAGCAGTTTGCTCAATTTGGCAGTACAGAAAAGATCCAAGAGCACACAGACACTTCATACAGCACTGAGCTGGACATTGTTTAACTGTAAAATCAGAGATCTGTAAACTCAAGGTAGTGGATTGCTGTGCAAGACATTGCTCCACTTTCATCTGATCTTAAATTACCAGATTTTACTGGAAAATTTCTCAGCCAAAGTATTACCTTAAAAGCTTTACTCCTGCTCTTAAAGAATAATCTTAAAAGAACTGATGTAAAAACGCACAGTTTGTTAATGAAACCATGTATGTGTACAACATCTTTACACACAAACTTTCCAAATTTAAAATATGACTTAAATTTCACAGGAAAAGGGTTTGGAACGTTCGTTGCGTGCCACAGAGCAGCAGTACCACATGCAGCTACAAAATTTGGAAGGCGAGATTGAATGCTTGGAGAAAGAGTTATTGGAAGTGAGAAGGGGAATTGAGAAACAGCTTCGAGAGCACGAAATTCTCCTGAACACGAGGATGAAGCTGGAGGAGGAGATAGCGACATATCGCAGTCTGCTGGAGCAAGAAGAGAGCAGGTACTCGCTGCTTAGAGGAAAAGATCTCAAATTTGTCTTCCATTTCTGAAGGTCTCAAAAAATCAGAATTGTAAATACATGAACTAATCATTAAAAAATTACAGTACAAAACCATAGAAAAGGTTTCATTGTAAGGTAGCTTCCTTGACTGCAGAGTCTCTGGCACTCGGTGTCTCACACGCATTGCAGAGAGCAGCACAGTCACTGCAGCCTCCCTCGAGGCACTGCAGGTCACTAGGCCCCTCCAGACCAGGCACACAAGGCCGGTCCACACACACGAAGTGCTGGGCAGGGAGTCCACGCCTCAGACCAGGGCAGATCACTGCAGGAAATCGCACAGGTATTGTCAGTAACTTCTTCCTGTTCTGGGCTCAGAATATGAAATCCCAACAAATAGTTACCACAATCAAACAGAACTTCTTGTGATTCTCACATTTTTAAATTTTTCACAGCTGTTCATATGACAAGTTTGGAATTAAAGTAATTCAATATTATTAGATGCCTTTAATAATCTTTATTTTTACAGGTTCCGTTGCTCAGTACCTGCCCAGAAGGATGACAAAAAGCCCAGCACTAGCAAGATCACCTTTATGCTGCCTTCAGGTGAGTTTCAGACACCTTCTCTTTAAGGGATTTTGGCCCTAACTGTTCACAACTATTGACAACTTCCTAGATATTAAAAAAGGACTTTTTCCAATGTATGGAAAATACCTCCAGGTCCTGTGTACTGCCCTTGCCCTTCTGCATGCTCAGTGTATACCCACATATTCTTTTACAGAGGATGTAAAGAAGCACAAACCGAAGAAGGTGGAACTGATGACAAAACAAGCAATCCTAGATGGAAATATCATGAAGGAAAGTGCTGAAGCTCATGGCACTGTGCAGTAAGATAAACAGGAATTTCATAAAACAACAATTGGAAGTAAAGGGTGGAGGTTTCCTTTCAGTAGCTTTGAATTTTCCGTTATTTGGTATCTGTTATATCGTGCCCACATAGCCGAGGAGCTTCGGAGCCACAGAGAGAGCTCTTGAAGGTGCACTGAATGGCAGTATTTAACAACACATTACATTTTAAAGTTCTTTTCATTAGCATTGGCTTCATAAGCAAACAATACCATGCTGGTGCTTCTGACTTGTCATTTCTACTTCTGTTAAGAATGAAACTATGAATAATTCATCTCGCTAAGGCTGAAAGCAAAGAGCCCAGACCACATTTGGGAAGTCCCTCTGGGGCATATTTACGCACATAAATTCAGGCTCAGCTGCTCCAACTTGCTCCTTGGAAACTCCTACGTTTCCCCAAACGGGAGGGAGAGCCTGGCTCCCAAGTAGGCATGTGAAAGTCTGTTAGGATGTGTTACTCACCTGAAATCACTTTAATAGCATTGGATTGCCTCGTTTTTATTTTTTTTTCTCCTGCTCTTTAAGCTTTTTTGTAGGCTAATTTAATGTTACCTTTAAACACACTGTAGTGGGCCATTCCTAACACTGAACCATAATCAGCTGCTGAAGAAATTATTGCCATCCTAAGGTCCACCAAACACACCCCATAGCTGAAGTTTATTTTTGTGCATGAGTGTAGTTCATCACACAGTCACTCAGACCTGCACGGGGCTACTCCGTCGGGTGCAGTTTACTCGGCTGGGTGAGGCCTCAGAGCCTGACTTTCAGATCTGAATTCTGACACACACATAGAGAATAGAATCAACAGGATTTGGGTGCCTCACTATTCCTGGATCAGTTGGCTTTTCAATTCTCCCTATTTTACTTCTGCCCTTTTTTCTCTTTAATGTAATATAGCTCCACATTCTGAGGTTTGAGTCTAAACTAGATTTTCTCCTCCCTATTCTGAAGGTTTTCAGATGCAGGAATTCTGTCCTGCCCACTACAAGTACTGAGGTTTCTTGAAAGATTTTTGAGCTTGGATTCCAAACTTTCTCCTTGGAAACAAACTGCCGAATGTGTTTGGAGTAGTGGTTTTGTATCCATGTCTACCTAAAAGTACAAAAACAAGAACATAATGAACTCTTGTCCTTTATTTAGCTTCTCTGGAGGATGAAACTGTAAAAAAAAAAAAAGGAAACCTCTGATAGATCAGTACCATATAAAATAACTTGACACTTTATTATGCTATTTATCTCTGTTTTAAAAGCAGTCCTGAAGATAGATAACTAATACAGCCTAAAAAATCATAAATACATTTGCTTTATTGTTTCAGGACAGAAAAAGTGGATGAAGTCATTAAGGAATGGGAAGGTTCTTTCTTTAAGGACAACCCTCGTTTAAGGAAAAAGTCCGTTTCCTTGCGTTTTGATCTCCACCTGGCAGCCACAGAGGAAGGGTGTTTGCACACGAAAAAGAAAACCCTCCCAGACATTGAAGTCAGGCTGGTGATGAGGAGATCCCGCAGCATCCCATCCATCAAACCTTAACCTCAGCCAATTCCCTCAAAGTGCATCTACAACGGGCTTCGGAAATAAACTGTAGATGGACTCCCACGGCTGCTGTCTGCTACGACCACAACATCTTACCAAGCAGTTGGATCAATACAATAAAACCATACAGGTCCTTTAAAAGAAAGGGTGAAGAGCGAGGGGGGTTCAGATTCCAAGAAACCCGACTTCTACTGGTTTTATACTCTGGGTGCAGCCCTTTCATTTTCTCATTGTTGTTGTTTTGTAGAATTTCACCAAATATTACAAAAATTAAACTAGAACTTTATAGTTTGACATATTCTGCCTTTGTAAAAGAGAACTTGTTTTCTCTTTCTGAGAATGAGAAATGCATATTTGCTTCTCTTAATTATTCAATATTCCATTCATATGACTGGTGAATCCTTGCAATAATTTATATCACAACTGTCATACTTCTAGAAATATATTTTAAAATAATACTTTCTAACAGCAAAAATTACATACAAAATACTCTTAAAATACATGAACTATTAACAAAGAGTTTTCTTTTAAAAGCGCCTAGTATTTTTAAATTCCTTTTTTTCAGGCGACAACTGAGCAAAAATGTCTTTCCTCTACATCCTTATACACCCATTTTAAAAGTGTTGTTACAATCCAGTAACATTTTAGCCATATTGTTCACCTGATTTTGAAGCAGTAATTTCCCCTGAAAAATCAATCATTCTGTGATGTGTCCACACACACCTGTACTACAAATCTCTTAGCCAAGGCAAATGAAATTACTCTCTAATTGTTCAAATGGGAGGAGTCAAACAACCATTTGAATGCTGGTATTCCATTAATTTTGTTTATTACAACAATGTGCACTAAAATATCTTCAACAAATTCCTCTTATGACAAACACTACAGGTAAGTGATGCTCTTGATCTAGTACATGTGACAAGTCACTATTACGCCAGGGTACAACTGCTACTACTTCAAATTAACTGGGCAAAATAAGGGCTACAAATTCAAAGTACAATTCAACCAGACCCCTTAAGTACCTCCCACTCCTACCCAAAGTAGATGTGGGCAAACACAAACCCCAGCAGACAACCCTGCACCGGTACACAGAGGAACAGCCATCCTTCTTTAAAACCTTATGGGACAAATTTCAAACAGACTCAAACAAGATTGTACGAAGACAAGAATGATTGCCTGTAAGGACTCTGAAGAGGGTGGATGTCACAGCTCCCACTGGAACACTGCGACTGCTGGGGCTCAAAGTCTGGAAAACCCACGCACAGGATTTGCTGGATTACAGCAGCATGTAAAGGATTGATTTCAGTGTCAGTATCTGCCTTATTACTTATGGCATGTGTACAAAACTGGTACTACAGATTCTTTCAGAGTAAATTTATGCTTCTATCCTTTGTTCATGGTAAGAACAATGCATCGATATCGACCCGTCCTGTCTGTACTGTATTAAACTCGCTAATTATCCTTAACCTGAATCATAAGCTGATGTTACCACTCGAGTACTTGGCATCCTGAATGTATCAGCCTGCTCCAGTATTTTCACTATGCAGCTTTTTTTTGTGCTTAGACTCTGTACATTTTACAATACTTGAATTTAAACTAAGTTTTAATTGCTTTAAGGCACTTTAAACAGGGATACGAATTTACCAAAGTAAATGATAGTACTACAATAAAAAAAAGTATTAAAATGGAGTTTGTCCATGCATATTTTGTGTGTCAATGTCTTCTCCTAAAAAGGAAAGAAGTAAAAGAGAAATGCAAAATAAAAGATGCAGATAGGAAAATCTGTAGCACTGTAAAAAGTGTTTTCTAAGATCTGCTCTGCATTTAGAAACACACAAATTCCCTCAGAATCTTTACCACAACATGTGAGTGCCCTCCTGCTACAAAACTTACTCTTTTTTCCTCGTAAATCCAGTCACCCTGGGTATTTTCTTCATGTGTGACTTCCTGACACTGACTTCAGTAGCTTCTGCTACTCTAGGCCTGGTTCAAGTGGGCATTCTGGTTTCAACTAAGTTTTCACCCCTTTCAATAAGTATCTATTTTTGCATTATTCATAAATTCCATCTCTTCAAATGTAAAGAACTCTATTTTGTTCGCAAACTAGTGAACTTCCACAAGTGTCAGTGTGAACTCCACATGGGCATCAAAATAATAACATCTCACCCTCATTTTTAGGTCACATTAAAGCTGAATTTAAAAAAAAAAAAAAACCCCAAACACCGAAGCTTAATACTATGGCAGAGAATTCTCCATTTCTGTGCTGCTAATTAAATCCAGACCAACTGAGCCTCTGCCAATCAGCACCTGCAAATGGCTGATGTAAAACGAGTTTCATTGTCTCAACCTACTTCCCAGTCAATGTCTGTCCTCATTCCAGAGCTTATGAAACTGCTGGTAATTAAAACAGTTGGGTAAGAATAAGCTTTTACATCCCCCCTGGTGAGCACCGTGAAGTATAAACAATTCCATTAAATCAGTAAAACTACTTATATATTGTACAGGATATTAAAAAGTGTATGCTGGCAAAGCCTTTCACTATCACAAGATGGAATTGAGGCAAAGAGCACGGTAAAAAAGAAAGGAGGAACAAAAGTAGGCAATACATTGGTGGCTTCGAAAACATATAATGATTTAGAACTATCAGTATGGAATGTGAGTTTCAGTAAACGAACACCATAATAAATAATTCAATTTTTAAAATAAATACATTTTAAGTAATTCAATTTTTTAAAGTTAAATTTAAAATAATTAATAAATATTTCAAAATGTTTATTTTCAATTTAACATTAAATGCAGTTTACACTATCAACAAAACCGTGCTACTAATGAACTAGAAGTGAATGTATGAAACGAGGGGGAAACCTGGTCAAAAGCAGGAGGAAAACCAGGCTATTTTTCTCCTCTTACAAGTATTTTCTCACCTTTTCTTTACCTTGTCCTCCCCAGTGAAGCTGGTGAACTAGTGTGATGTATTTTTGCTGGCTGAGGAATCTTTTCAACTCTTGCTTTAACATAAAGTCGAAGTCACAGGTTATTCTGCTGCATGTCAACAAATGTCCACTGTGGGCGCAGACAGCAGTCTAAGCAGATGAAGGCAGAGCTCTCGTCTCTTTATTTGTTCATAAAAATAAGTTTATTTAAGCAAGAAAACAAACTGGGCCAGCAGAACTGTAGGCATCAAGAAAAACGGGCCCAACTTGCAGAACTACTGAACCAATGTTCAGTAGTTTTTCTTCTTTTCTTTTCTCTCATCCTTTTGGATTAGGCAGGTTCCATACCCTTGGCTTTCCTTCAGATCCACCTGAATTCTCCCTCGTGAATGTCTAGAAATTTATCTTATTGGCCACATGAGAGCATTTCAATGCCAAACATCCAATTTCAACGTCAAACGTTCAACGTCAAACTTTGAATTTCAAGTTTCACTGCCAAAGTTTTCATATTTAATTCAGTCACTTTGATAATTTTCATTGTAAAAGGCTCTTAAAGCTGAATGCTGAGGTCTGGAACTCTTCATCCTCCTCACACCCTCAGAGCCACACGGTTCACCTTGTTTGATATTTGGGAGGGGTTTACCTATGTGTGATACCTTTGCTGATTTCTGCAAGGAATTGTGGACAATTCCACTGCTCTCAGACTACTGGGTAATTTATAATCCTATGTGATTCAGCAGCAGAGTGTTTTGAGTTGTCAGGCTGATTTAGTTGACAATTATCATATATTATAACATTTATTACCCGGGGTCCATCTCGCTGCCTCCCCAGCCGTCCCTAACGCCATCCCTTTCCTCTGGCCTTCTCTCACACACCGGCACCTTCCCGCTGCCCTCAGAGCTCGTCCTGCTCCGCTCAACCGCGCTGCCATCCCAAACCGCCATTTCGGCACCACGCTGTGCACAAACCAGGATCTCCCAGCACTGAGGGACGGTTCAGCTGACTCCATGGCTGCCTTTATGGGATATTACTGGGGCTCGGACACGACTAGGCAGCGTTTTCCCGTCGCCTCACGGCAATCCGGGGGCCGGGGCGCCTCAGGGGCGCCGCGCAGCCCGTGAGGGGAAAAAGGCGCCAAAGTCCCCTCAGGGGCCGCGCGCTCCCCGTGAGGGGGAAGAGGCGCTGAAGTGCAGCGGGCACGAGGCGTCCGCAGGCTCCCTTGCGCACCCGTTCTGCGCCGCAGATTCGCCACCGACAGCCACCACTCGGGGCACGGTGACGGGGCTGCACGGCGCCGGGGAAGGGGACGAGAACAGTGCTGGGCATTGCAGGTGCGGGGAGCCTCGGGAGCCCCGAGGACACCCTGCGCCCGGCGACGCAGCGCCTCCGTGCCGGTAATGGCGGGCGGGGTCGCCCCTCGCGCGGCGCTCGTGTTGCATCCCGCAGATTCGCCACGGCCTCTGGGGTCGCCGCCGTCCCGGAGGGCGCGGGGACGGCCCTGGCCCCTTGGTGGGGCGGGGGGCAGCCGAACAGGCCCCCCCCCAGTGAGCAAGGAGTCCCTGGAGGGCCGGGGACCGCGTGTCTAAAGTGCCGAGCGGAGTGCGCAGGCGCCGGCGCCGCCGCCCCGGCCCTTGGGAACAAAGGGAGCGCGGCCGCGCCGAGCGGGTGAGTCTGGGGGGCCTGGTGGGTCTGATCGGGGGTCTTGGGACGGCCTCTGTCCCTCACTGCGAGCGCTGCGGGGCTCGGGAGGGTCCTCGGCTCCGGGGAGGGAGCTGTGGGGCCGAGGGAACTCTCCGGTGGCCGCCTTGGGCCCGCTCAGGCTCCGCTCGATCTCTAATTCAATGCCCCGTGTGCGAGCCCGGAGCACGTCGTTAAGGATTCTAAAGGAGGTTGCTGCCGCCGTGGCGTTATTTGAAGAGAAAGGCCGAAAAAACACTTGGTTACAGCACTGTTCGACGCGTTCCTGGGTTCGGTACTAAAACGTTAAGCATTGCCTGTGAGACCGCAGCTGCCGGGCTCGGTGATTGTTGTCTGTACCCTGTAAAAGAGACACATCATTTGGTCATTTATGTATTAATACCAGATTTCTGAAACAGTGAGTGTAAAATAATGGGGTATGTTCTTTTTATTCCATAGGGGGAACAATATATTTACTTAGATCCTTCAGTATGAAAGCGACCTAAACCTGTGTGCTCTTGCACAGCTATTCAAGGCCAGATTCCTTGGAAAGTCCATTCGTTTTTCAAAGATATAACACCTTGGTTTCTGAAAATTCTTTCGTCTGTATTCCAAAATTGACAAACTTTGATAATCACTGGTACTGATAACAACTGAAGCTTCAGAGATCTCGGGGGTGACAAAGGTACAACACTTACTAGCGTGATCTTCTTTTGTCTTGCAGAAGTACAAATATAATGTCAGGTGGCTGAAAATTTGACTATCAAAATGTCAAGTAAGTTTTTTTTTTAAGATTTTTCTTGCTTTACCTTGATGTTTTAAAGTTCTGCTTCCGCAGAACATTTTTGTGAGATAATGCCATTATTCCTGGCATTAAAAGAAATTGTAGGAAGTGCAGTGACAACTCTTGGCCTTAAATCCTGCTGTGGCTGATTCCTGGCGTATTGTTCTTGTAGGAAATCCAGATATTACAGCTTCTAAATCCTGCTTGACTGCATTTATGCTTTCACTCTATATAATTGGTGTGCATATAAATAAATTTCATATTCTCCAGTCTTCTGGATAAAAGGCTGGGACTAGAGCAATGGGGGGGGGCTTCAATTTTTCTTTTCTTTCTCTTGTGTTCCTTTTCACTCTTCAGTGGCAAAACGCAAAGTCTTTCAGAGTAGAATTTGTTTGTTTTTGCAAATTCCTTTTATAATGTAGGCCATAGCAGATGCCTTAAGAATTCGTTCAGATTCAAGAAAAAAAAATGTGCTTACATTTCTATCTTAACAGAAAGGCCATCCTATGCCCCACCTCCCACCCCAGCTCCTGCAACCGTAAGTATAGTGATTTTTCTCATTAACACAGAGCCTTTAGTAACGTCCCAGACAAATAATTATGGAGTTGCATTACCTTCCTGTACGGGAAACACAATACTGATTAATGGGATACGAATTGTTTAAATTAATATCATTCTTTTTTGAGAAATTTGGGAAAGAGAAGCTGAATAAATTTGTTTTGCCTTTAAGGCTGGGATCTCACAAACACTGAATTTTCTGTGAGTAGTCACTCATCTCAGATGACTCACAGTGGGTTGCAGCAGTACTGGAATAGTTCAGAAGCAACTGATATATTTGATTGTAAAATGTGCTACTCAGCCTGTGCCCAAGTCATGGGCAGACAGTGCATTTTTCCACATTCCTGTTGTACTGAGCTGCTTTTCAGTGGAATGTAGGATTATGAAACATCTTGTTATATTGGGTCACAATAATGAAACACTCCTGATGCCAGTCTTGCATTCCTTGAAATCACTGGTATTTTGGAGTCTAGGGCATGGGAAATATTTTACTTTCTAGTAAAGTGGTGGGGCATGACACTGAGGAAAACAGGAACAGGAGCTTTGAATCCTGTCCAGTGACATTCCTGGATGCACAAAGGTGCCGCAGTACCAGTGTGCTGCAGGCTGGGAACTGTTTGAAAGCAAATACACCTCTTTGGTCCCATTTCTGAATAGTTTGGATTTCAGGACAAATCCTTTGTACAGAAGAATGAGCAGAGATGCTGTAGTGAATTTTTTTTACCGAAGTACATTGGAAAACTGTTACCCAGTAGTATGTCTCTGATCTCTGCAGGATGGAAGTTAGAAGGAATGTGATCCTTCATACTTATTGTGCCATACTTTACAGGAGAAGGCTTGAAAATTATATAATGCATAAATACAAGTTACATTATTATAAGTTTACATAAATAAAACTTGATTTGCGTAGTTTGCACAGAGTTTTCATTTTGCACACAGCGACGTAGATCTGTGGCAGTGTTAGAAGCAACATGATGGATCCACTCTGACCACTGGATTCCTACATCGAGAGCTGTGCATACGCGTTTCCTTTGGGATGTAGCATGGATACAGATGTTTAATGGTTTATGTTGATGTGGTACAGGCCTTCAGAAGGATACATGAAGCACCTGTCAGAACTGCAACCAGTGACATGCATTGCCTGTCTTAAAAGCATCTTCTATTTTACTTTGTATTATATGTTATGCAGTCCTTCAGGTGATGGTCTGTGCTCTGTTAATGCAAGTCACAAAGTAGCCAAATAACCTTGCTTGTTCTTCCACAGCCAGTTCCAGGTGCTGCAGTCAACAAAATCTCAGTAATTCTCATAACTGCAGTAATGTAGATGAAATAAAAATTTTCCACGTGATGCAAGGTAGTTCTCTGGTAACATTTAAATCCTGTCTTGCAGAAATAAAGAATTAAGCAGACGGAGATTACAATTGTCACCTGGTTTTATTGAAGAGGTGTAGTTCAACATATTCAAAACCTGTTATCGTAATATGAAAAACTGTAGTAAAACGGTGTCTTATGGAGTAGTGAATTTGTATGTCATGAGCACATCAGCTGCTGTGACTGAGTTAAAAAGCTTGGCAATAAAATCTATATTGAAGACTGACTGTTAAAGGATAATTTTCCTCTGCACTTGTATGTTTAGAAATAAACTCCTGCAGTGTGTCTGCATTGACCTGAAACCTTCATAGTTACTGTAGTCAGCTCCTAGGGCACTTCTGTTCAGTGTTTGTATGTGTCATACTTTGGTTCTTAGAGTCCTGAACCTGTTTGTCAAATGTTTATAACTGTAATCTGGAACAGGTCCAGTCAGTGAATCCCTGTGAAGGACTCTTGGAATGTTTATTAGGACTGCTGGAGAGTGGGACACTGTGGGAATGACACTTAAAATGTCCAGAAACATTCCAGGCTCTTGTGAATCCTAGTGGAATCATAGAACCACCAGTCAGGACTTAATCGCAATTACCATTAAATAGTTAATCTGTTTTTCCAACAAAATCCGATTGGGAAAGGGGGGATAATGGAAAAAAGAAATTTTTTTGAGGAAGGGAATACAGGGAACCTGGTGAAACTTGAGTGTCCATAGGTAAGCGAAAAGGGAATGTAAAGAAACAACATTTTTTTTTTCTGCATTACTGAGGTGAGAACAAATCAATCCACTTTAATGAATGAGTATGTATTGATTAACTTCTGACTTGTCTTGGATTTGGTGATCTGTTCAAACTAGTTTCAAGTTTTTAACTTACAAGTCTTACTGCAGATGTAGAGCCCCTCAGCTCTGTCAGTCTACAGCCTGCCTTATAACAGAGAGATGTCTCTGGGAATTGTGTTCAGCTGCTGGCAGTGGAGCACAAATGGTGCTTTGAGAGATTTCCTCCCCAGCCCCATTTGCTGGGAAGGCAGAATGCTGGGGAGAAAAGCAGGCAAGGATTTTCGTTGGTGTAATGAATGTGGATACTGGGGATTTCTGCCCCACCACTGGGTGCTGTGTTGCCCTGTAACTTTCACACTCTGGGGACAAGAGTCTTCTGAATTCCTTGGTGGCTTATGTTGGAAAACTTTTATTAGCCATGAGCTGAATTTACAGAATACTTGTTTAAATGAGTTGCACATTTAATAGAAATAAAATCACCAGCTTCAGACAGAAGTTTGTAGTGACGCCTTTACTTAAAAGTCCTGTTTCCTTACTAGGTTTATACTGGAGTGAGTTGTGTGTGTTGGGAAGACACCAACTGCTACACCTCATTGCTTGTTTGAATTCTGGTTGCTTTTGCATGCCATATTGCAGTTCATTTTCATTTCTGTGTTTTCCTCGTTTGAGCTCATTTCTCATTCGTGTTTTTGTCTCATTTGTTTCCATCAGCAAATGCCCAGCACCCCAGGGTTTGTGGGATACAATCCATACAGCCATCTGGCCTACAACAACTACAGGCTGGGAGGGAACCCGGGCACCAACAGCCGGGTCACGGTAGGAGAATCAACTATTACATCCTCCGGCAAACACCAGGAACTGACCAGAAATGGCTTTAGGGTTAGGTTCTTCAGAGTCTTGGCTGCTGCCACTTCTTTATAAAAAAAACCAAAACCAACTTCTGATTCTTACTCCTCACCCTCCCTCCCTTCCCCTTCACTCTGAAACCTTTTGCAGGAAAATGGGCTTTTACTCAGCAGGGAAAACTGGTAATGGTATATGATGCGGACGTCCAAAAAGACAGACTTTGTGGTCTTCAGTGACCCCTGCATGCATAGGAAGAAGTTCTGTAGCTGGGTATGAATTCTTGGAGGGAGGGAACTGCTCTTTTTGCTGAGGTTGATTGGCATAAAAATAAGGAAGAACATTTTGCAAACTGGAGATCGTTGGTAGTCATTGCATCATCCTGTTGAGCCATGTGAGAGGTACAGGCCTTTATTTTTCTTTCCAGTCTTAGTCTGGTAATAACTGCACAGTCCCAAGTTCAGTCATTATTTTTTCAACAAAAGTGTGATGATGATAATGAAATAGAATCCTTTCAGCTCATATATGTGTCAGTGTGTGGGAAATGGATATTAGATTCATTTTTCATGGAGTAAACAAAGTGAGATAGAGACAAGTGATGAGGTAGGTGACAGCTTCTTTCAAACACGAATCAAGTCCTGAGCATTGTACGCAGTTAGGAAACAAAAATAGACGGTGGAAATGTAACAGTTTCATAACACAACAGAAATAGAGTAAATCCCTGATATTTTCTTAAATATCTCACTACTTTAAGGTTTTTTCCACGTGAAACTTTGTACCTCGAAACTTCTGATCAGTTTGCAAGGTGATACAAAGATTTCTCAAGGACCAAATACGTGGTGCTTTTAAAGAAGTGAACTCTTTTTATACCTCTCATATAAACCTTCTTTCAAACTTCATATATGAAGTTCATCCAATTTCTTAAAGCATTTACAGAAAGGACCTTCCCCTACAAGCTGGACCTGACTGTCCAAATGGATACTCTCCTTATACAAGACTAAGTCAGGTTTTGTCTGAGAACTTCCATTGTATCTGTATGTCACAAGCATACACAGCCTGCTCTGCCATGCATATCCCAGTATATGGATGGTGTCTTAAAACCCCTCTTAATTTAAAAGCATTAAACAGTTTCCGTTAATGTTTTTCCAACCCATCTGTATGTGTATCTCTGTATACATTTTGGTAATGCATATACCTCATGCACATTATTTATACACAGTTCTGTATGCATTGTTCATAGAGCTCCATAAATTCAGCAAACAAAAAACTATCAGGAGGAAAACTGAGTATTTAACGTGAGCCTTCTGGACTACACCCAGCTATTGATCTACAGGCCACAGCCCTGAAAGATCTTGAACCTGCTTTATATTTTCATGTAAATACTCCCACTTAATAGAACTCCTGGCATGTGGAGGTGCTGGAAGAGTGGAGGGTTTCAGACCCTGCAGTTGACAGGGGCTGTGATGTCATTGCACTCTTTTAGGAGCAAACCGTGTCAGGTGTTCCGTGGGTTGAGGGGACATGAGGGGAGGCAGCAGCTTTCCAGCAGCAGCATTAAAGCTCAGTGGCCTTTTGTATGGTGCCAGCACTTTGTCTGGCAGTGTAAAGCCAAAGGAAGACAGAGCATAGGAGCGTATTCCAGGCTTAATTGTGACAATTCATTACAGCTCGGCTACAAGTAGAGCACACGTTTACCTTTTAGCTGCATAGGGTTGTTTTCTTTTCATAAAGAGTCTGTTAATTGGTTCCAAAATACCACTGACAGATTTTGCAGACAAATAATTGCTAAAATTATTTGATAATGTCTCTAACTTAATGTTTTTAAACTTCCTTCATACATTTTTTCACCTATATAGTTGCCACATTAAATTTGTCAAAGCAGCTAAAATAAATTAGTCATCAGAAGTGAGAAAGAACAACCAGCTGGGATTGGTGTTTCCATGTCAGTTCCTGAGCTGTGTAGTTCAGTTTTAAGAACATGGAGCCCTTTTGAGGATTTATCTAGTTACTGCTGTAAACTTAGAGAGAAAAGGACAAATTTACATTGAAAATTACTCCTGTGAGGACCAGCTCTAGCTAGTGCTTGTTCACTTACAGACTGGGTAATTTTTTTGGTGATGTTGCTTGCTTCTCTTGGTGGGGGTGTGTGAATGCACAAGAATGAGTGTTTTCCAAAACTACTGCCTGCAGAAACTGTCCAGCGACCCCATTAACAAATGGATTTATCCGGTTCTTTTATAGGCTTCCTCTGGTATTACCATTCCAAAGCCCCCCAAACCCCCAGACAAGCCCCTGATGCCCTACATGAGGTACAGCCGGAAGGTGGGTATTACAGTGTCCATCAGTAATAAAGTCAGTGTTCGTTTGTGCTAACAATTAATTGCTATGATCTTAGTTTCAGCTTCTAAACGTTGACTCCTAACAGCCTGCGCTCTCTTAAGGGGATGTAAAGTACAGAGTCTGCCCTGCAGAACAAAGGCAGAAGTAGTCTGGTCACACAGTTGCCAATTTCTGGGGGGAAAATTGCTAAAATGCTAATTCCTACCACTGTCTGCTGACAAGGATCCACCCCGCCACATTCAGAAGTTCCTGTGACTTACTGACAGAACTTTTTTATATAAAGGAAGTATTCCTTGCGTTTTCTGGGCTTGGTGCAGTGCTGTAGCTGGACTGAAGAGTAGCAATGAGTGGACTTTGCATGTTCTCCTTCACCACCCTAGCCCGTGGCAACGTTCGCTTCGCTATTCTGTGAACTGTTTGACAGAAAGTAGGAGAGAGACTCTTGTGGAGTCTGGAATCTGATGGGGCATGGGGAGGGCATGACAGCCTGGCTGAAGCAGGTGAGCCAGAAGGAATTTCTTCCACTTCTGGTAAAGTATCTTTACCAGCATGTCTGTCTTAGGCCAAAAAACATCAACACACACACAAAAAAAAAAAAAAGTCAAGTGGCGCAGCAAGAAATTACACTGGCAGCTCTCCTTTTTTTTTTCCCTATAAAGTTAGAAACCTTTTTGGTGGAGTCAGAACTTGTTGGAACTCAGATTGATCAGCAAGACTGAAATATTGTGAAATGTTACATTCTGATCTGAAAAGCTCAGTCTCTTTGTCATAATCTACTGCTGGATGTGTTTACTCAGTAGCATTTTTTCCCCGAGATGCAGCGATGTGCATTTAAGAAGAGAATTGAGAGGGTTAAAGGCAATATTCCCATGAGAACAAAGCCACTCAGCAATTGCCTGGTTCGGTAGCTGGCTTCCTACTGACTTCCTGCCCCAGAAAATAATCCAGATAGTTTAGCCAGACTCATTCCTAACTTTATCCTGTTTTTCATGGTGATTCCAGAAAGAACACTGAGATGACAATATAAAATGTTTAATTTGGAAGTATTTAGATATCATTAGTAAAGCTCCAGCTGTTTCTGTTAAGGTCTGGGACCAAGTGAAGGCGTCCAATCCTGATTTGAAGTTATGGGAAATTGGCAAGATTATTGGAGGAATGTGGCGAGATCTCACTGATGAAGAGAAGCAAGAGTATTTGAATGAATATGAAGCTGAAAAGGTAAATGGAAGAAATCTGGGATGTTTATTACAGCTGATTCTTCTAGGAACTGGTCTGAGAAGAAAAATTCATCTTCCCCATGCAGGGGTGTTTGAGGCATTCACGAGAGCCCTGTATGTAACTTAAATGGAAGTTTGTCCTGACACGTCTCTTAGATTTTTTAAATAACTGTGCATCAACTGTGACTGGTCAGTTTTTAGACCTAATTCAAAATGAAGTATTTATAATTGAGTGTCGATTTTAACTGTTTAATGAATGGATTTGATTGTACAACATCAGTATTGAAAAGATTGTCTCAACACCAAAATCCTCTTTCAAAACTGGTGCTCTGCAACTACTGCTGTTGTCATGAACGTGTTCCTAAGGGACTTCCAGTCACGTGGAGTTTGGTTTTCCTGGTGGAACTCCACGCTGTGGCATTAGTGTTTTGTTTCTTAATAGAAAATGCTACCACTTGTAGGGTTTTCTTGTGCTTTTGTTTTGGTTTTATTGATCTTAATGACAAGAGATGACAGCTGCTTCGTGTCTAGGTTGGTAAGTGTTGAGCACCTGTACGAGACTGTTCTTGTGATTCTCAGGTACAAAGGGAGAATTGTCCAGCTGATGTGTTGTGCTTACACCTGGCAGGCACCTGAGGCTGTGGATACGTGGTCAAATCTCATCTGGTTTTATTCCAAGGCAGTAGAGAAGTACTGCAAAGCTGGGTGCTCTCAGCTGAGAAAAAAAATCCAGGAATTCTATTTTTACCTTGGTAATGATGTTTAGATTGTAAGCTCCTTGGGGCAGGGGCCAGCTGGTTTCTATTTGTGCAGTGCCAAGGCAGAAGGTTTCTGGTCCTGATCATAAACAAGAGTTTTAGATACCTTTAACAGTATCGTAGATTATATCTGTTTTTCATTGGAAATATCTCAAATCACTGTACAAAATCTTAAAAAGTGAGATTAAAGAAACCAAATCAAAGGGAAGAGGTATTTCAAAGAATGTGAAAATAGTTCCTGCTGTCCTGCTGCCAGGAGGAGACAGGAGCCTGGCTGCAGCTTTCTGTGCCATCCCAGTGCAGGGATGGGTCAAAGAATGGACAGGTCTTAAATAATTTTGAAAAGTGGTTCATGGCATACTGGCATAAGAAAAGAGAAGAAATCAGAATCACGAATTTAGTTAGAACTCCAGAGAAGTACTGAGAATATTTTGTGTTTGCTAATTTCATCTTACCAGAACTTAACTGTAAATGTTCTGAGGTGTTTGAATTTGAAATCTCAGAAAACAAAGCTATCGTAAGACTTCCAGGTAGTAAAACTGAAAAGGACCTAAAAGACCAGCTGTGTTTTTAAAACACAGATGACTCTAGAAGAAGTTCTAATTTGTAAAAAGGAAAGACTGAGAGAATATGGTCATTTGTCTCTCAGCCAGACAATTCGAAGCAGCTTCGTCTGTGTAACCGCACGGTGAGTTACGCAGTGCACTTGTGGCAAGGTGGGAATCACCCAGTGGTGCAATCAAACCGTGTTGGTCACCTTTCAGATCGAGTACAACGAGTCCATGAAGGCCTACCACAACTCCCCTGCCTACCTGGCCTACATCAACGCCAAGAGCCGCGCCGAGGCAGCGCTGGAAGAGGAGAGCCGGCAGCGGCAGTCGCGCATGGAGAAGGGAGAGCCCTACATGAGCATCCAGCCCGCGGAGGATCCCGATGGTAAGGAGCATGTGTGCACTCCCAGTGGGACACTCATGGCAGGACCGGCCTTGGAGATACAGAAGACCACCCGTGTGCACCTTACGCAGCACTTAAAGTGGCTTCATTTCTGCTTTGGTGCTTTAATGCCAGTTTCCATTATCACATTTTATTCCATACAGCTGACTTTGTTTCCAGAAGTAAGGTGGCACCCGTGGCAAAAGTTATTCCAACCCTTCTTAATTAAGTGTGAAGTAATGCTTAATAGTTCAAACCAAATCAGTCTGCTTACAGCTCCGTAATGGCTTTAGCACATGCTTTAGAAGAGGCTTAGATGCCTGATTTAATCCGGCTTGGATGGAATGTTGTGCTTTATTACCTGAAGCACATGAATCTGACAGGCAGAGTTCTGGTGTGATTAAGAGCACCTGAACTTTGAATGTGTTCAACAACTGTCATTTGAGATTGTTTAGGGAGTGAGGTGCCCTTGCTGCTGACAAGTTGATGAGAAAATTCTGAAAGTTTATTTGACTGCGAGGAAATGCACCCCACCCAGTGGGAAAAGTCAGCCTCACACACCTCATGGCTGCTTTTAAATTCATCACCAAATACTTGTTGAAACCTGAGGGTGAAAAATGTACTCAGTTACACCCTTTTTTTCCTTCCCCCTTGTAAAAGCACACCCCTGAGATAAAGCTCATGGCAAACGGCACTTTCCCCCGTGTGAGGTAATTGCAACATTTATGTAAATACATTTCATGTTGGAATAGTTGGAACTTGGGGACTTGAGATTCTGTTCTGTGCTACCTAAGCCAAGTAGACTCAAGCAGAACCAGCCATTACCTCTTTTTTGCTTTGTTTATTCAGGTACCCCAATGAGAAACTGAATATAACGCTTTGAAATAAAGAAACTTTCATTTAACTAGTTCTCTTCTTTGGTAGTATCTGCTGGCATGGTGTTCAGGTTCTTAAGATTTCTTTGAGTAGTTGGGATAGTCACCTCCAATAGGAATACTTAATGTAAAACAAATTAGACTTCTGGACTTTTCTATGTGGCATTGTTCTGGGAGATAATTCATACTTGTTGCTTAACTGGTTTCTCTTTAGAGATATGCACTTACTAATAAATAATCGAATACCCTTAATACTTGCCTATGAATTTTCATTGATGAGTAAACATGTCTCACTGCTTCATGCTTTCAGTCCTCAGTGTTTCAAAAAAATAAGTGTTTTTGATGTGTGCTACAAAGGTTATTTATAGAGGAGTCACTGTCCTGTTGGCATTTTGTTCTGGAAACATGATTAATCAGGAATGAGTCTTTTATTTGGTGTATTAATAGTCCCTCTTACTGTGGAAATGTGGAAAGCAATGGAGTGAATAACTAGGTCAGTCCCAATTTCAGGTGTGGGAAATGCGTGTGACATCAGCCATTAGAGCTGTGCTAGGTACATGCCGCCCTGGCCACTTTGTCTCCTTTTCTAATTCCCTGATGTTCTGTGTGTGTTACTGTGAACTTCGTGACATGACAGCTACTGGTGTTAGGGCTCACATTTTGTTTTTAGTGAGTGGTAATGTGGGTACAGTGATGTTAGACTTGGCGCTCATTTTGTGGGATCAAAGCAGTTACCCCTTAAACTCCTGTTCCAGATTATGACGATGGGTTCTCCATGAAGCACACGGCCACAGCTCGGTTCCAGAGGAACCACCGGCTCATCAGTGAGATCCTGAGCGAGAGCGTGGTGCCCGACGTCCGCTCCGTGGTCACCACAGCCAGAATGCAAGTCCTGAAACGCCAGGTTCAGTCTTTAATGGTTCATCAGGTAAAGAGAAAGGATGCGGATGCAGCTAAAACGCCGTGGTGTTGGGCTGGACTCCAAGTCTCGGATCATTTGATCACCTACATGACTGTTCTTGCTGGGTGTCAATGTTCTGTGTGCTCCAGGAGCTAATCCCTGGGATTTCTTGGGAGCTGCAGAACGTGAGACTTCACCTTCTGTGCAGTTTTGTTACAGAGGATCATGTTAAACTCTGTTTTGTTCTTTGGGATATCCTAAGTGTTAGTTCCATAGTTCTTCATTATTAATACACAACCCTCTCTATGCAGTGTAAGTCTGCTGGTTAATAGGTACTGGTAGGGTTGTGATTTCGGGTACCTGACCACCCATCTTGTTGGTAATGATTCTGGTTTTTTGCAGTAAATTGTCCCTAGTCTAACATTTTTCACTGAAAGTTAAATTCATACAAAACATAAGGTGAAGTCACACCTGCACTTTTCACCCGGCTTCGGGCACATGGCTGTGTTTTCCAAACACTCATGTTACCAAAGAACCCTTTCAGCATGGTCAGTGTGTGTGGGGGTGAAGCAAGACCAGAATTAGGTAGAGATTTGTTGGGGTTTTTTTAATTACAGAAGATTTGGAGGGTGGAGGGGGTGGTTGTCCTTCTTTTCTGTGAATTGTGGTCTTTCTGTGTTAGAGAATATAATTTATGTGGAGGGTGTGTCTGTACCTGTGAGCTGTGTATATACAGACCTGGGGGGTGCAGAATAGGAAAGAAAATATGCAGATTTCATGCTGGAAGCTTCAGCTCAGGTACACAGTGCTTCATTTATAGTATGCTTGTATTGCTGCACAGACCCATTTACTGTTCCTACTTTTCAGTATGAACTCCTGAGCTAGTGAGTATCAGAGGCAGGCAGAAGGATGTTTACATATTAGACCAATATTTAAAAATAAACCCATATGAAAATTTGTATGTGTAGCTGTACCTTTGCCCAGTTCTTGGGTGACTGCACAGTGAGGTTCTTGCTCTTGGTTTCACTTCCAGCGTAAACTCGAAGCTGAGCTGCTGCAAATTGAGGAGCGTCACCAGGAAAAGAAGAGGAAGTTTTTGGAAAGCACAGAATCTTTCAACAATGAGCTTAAAAGGGTACAACTCATTTTTCTCACTTACTCTGAGGAAGCTGCTGGTTCCACAGTGGTACAAGTGCTTCAGTTCTCTGTCCAGTTCTGAGCAATTGCCCAGCTGCTGAGGCAGTGCCCCTTGGTGTGGGTGGTACAAAGCACAGGATGATTTCCTGCTCCTTCAGTGACCTTTAGTGGGGACACTGGAGTGCCTTCAAGCTGGGCTGGGAGAATTCACTCAGAGCAGCTGGAGGAAGGTGGCCTGAAGCCGCTATGGAGGGCACACTGCTCTTCTTGGCTGCACTCAAATAACAAGTTTTAGGTTGTTTATTTATTCCCTCTCCCTTTTTTTTTTTTTTTTTTTTTGTAATATGCCTGTATCTCCCTCCCTAGTTACTTTTAATATAAACTTTGTAAAATCCAAAGGACTGTGCTGCATGTAGAAATAATGAACTCATCATTGGGGTTTACTGATGGTTTATTGCTCAGCGTAACTGAAGTAGTAAAAGAGCTAAAGAGCTTTCCTTTCCTTTGTTTTGTTTTTAATTGCTAGTTGTGCAGTTTGAAGGTGGAAGTGGATATGGAAAAAATTGCAGCTGAAATTGCTCAAGCTGAGGAGCAGGCTCGCAAGAGACAGGAGGAAAGGGAAAAGGAAGCAGCTGAGCAAGCTGAGCGCAGTCAGAACAGCCTGGCAGCTGAGGAGGAGCAGGCAGCCAGCAAGGGGGAGGAGAAGAAGGAAGAGGAGAGCACTCCAATGGAGACAGGTAACTGCATCTGAACATCTGCTGTAGAATTCTCCAAGGATCAGTATTAAAGTGTCTCTGAGGAGAACAGTTCACTGCATCTTGGTGAACACAGGCATTTGCTTTCTTCTCATTAAATTACTCATTTTTGAAAGAGCAGAGGATAAGATCCCACAGAGCCCCATGTCATGCTTTGTGTGGGATGTACCCAGGGGAAAAAAATTCTAAACCCAAAGTTAGACTTTGGTTAACTGTGAGTGTTTCCTTGTCCCGGTGTCAGTGTCCAGCCAGGATGATGCAACAGCACTGCTTCCTGTGCTGCTGTCAAGCAGATTTTCCAGCTGCTTTGTGCTCTGGACAGCAGCAGTAAGAAATGCTGCTGGATTCAGGAGTCTCAGTGTGTCACTGCTGCAACAGCAGGAGTGTTAGGAAAGAGGGATCAAGGGAGTTGGAATTAACAAGGCACATGGCTTTCTTATGGTTGGAATTCTGAGGGCAGGCAGCTGTGGCTGACATCAGGATTCTGTGGCAAGACCACATGCATCCTCAGCACTGAGAGATCTCTGAGCTGTGCCTGCCCCTGCACGTTCTAAGTGACAGAAGTAACTGCTATGGAGTACTCGGATTTATTACAGCTTCTGTTTCTTCCTAAATCCTAATTGCACAATCTAAATAAATATTGGCATGTAAATGACACTGAGAAATAATGTTATTCCAGAAGAGCCTCACCCGGAAGAGAGCACGGAGAGCCAGCAGAACGGTGAAGAAGGAACCTCCACCCCAGAGGACAAGGAGAGCGGGCAGGAAGGGGTGGACAGCACGGCCGAGGAGGGAACCAGCGACAGCAACACCGGCTCGGAGAGCAACAGCGCGACCGTGGAGGAGCCGCCCGCAGACCCCATTGCCGAGGAGGGCGAGAAGAAAGAATAATCACTGACTCAGTTCCTGTGTCTCTGTAATGAAGTACTGTTTGATTTCAGAACGTGCTCTGCGGCTGTTGTACCTTCCCTGCCTCTGTCACTCGTCTCCAAAGGATACCGGGGCTCATTGACATGCCAGGTTATCAGCGTAACAGTGTGAAGGGGGTTGTAGAGGCACAGGGTGTCCTGCAGTAGGCAGAAAAGGAACCTCATGTGTCTAAACTCAGCTGTTACAGTGTGGAGAGGTGCTTATATCACTTGGAATTCTTCCCTAGAAAGACACCACTGCTTTTGGTTTCTATATGAGAAATCAGGCCTTCTCCTTTTGTTCCGGTGCCATGGATACAGTGGCAGTTTTCCCCAGAGGCCCTTCCTGTCCCTTTGTGGCAGTAGTGAGGTGCAGGTGTCTCGCCTGTGCTGCAGTCTTGGCCTGACTGCACAAGGGTCGTGCTCCTGGCAGTGGCACTGGATTTCTGGAGAGGCTGGAATGTGGCTGAGATGTTAAAAGCTGATCTTAGTATGGAGCAAAGAGCTGATGCCTGCCCAGCGTGTCACCTGGAGCCTCTCCTTACCTAACAACCTCAAAAGTCCCCTGTGTCCCACCACTGCTGCGCTCTGTGCCAGCAAGAGCAAGTTCTGCTGCAGCTGCCCCCATCTGGGCTTTTAAAGGAAGCTCTCAGTCCTCAGGAGCAGCTCCAGAGTGAGGCTGAAAGTCGGGGGTTTAAGGTTTTTTGGTGCAACTTGTTTTTCTAGAGTAGCTGCTCTACAGTGATGGAAACTTGATTGTGCTCTGTGTGTGGCATGTCAGGAGATCCAGTTCCAAAGGGCTCAGTGTAGTCTTGCAGGAAATGACACATCTTGAGGGACTTTTTTCTGTGGTGCAGGATTCTGTTCAACAAGCCTTTGCTTTTCTTCACCAATTAACTCCTTTATTTGCTACCAAGAGACCCTGGTGTGGCCTCAGCCAGAGACCTGGCACAGAACAGAGCAGGAGAGCGTTAAAACACGCACATGTTCTCTGAGCAGACAGTCACTGATATGGCACAAATGGTAAAAAGTAGTTTTGCTTGTCATGAGCTTTCAGAACCTCTGGGGACTCTGCAAAATACTGAAAAGGCCACAATTTGCCCTGTATAAACAAAAGCCCTAAAAAAAAATACACTGAATTGCAGCAACAGCCATGGGCCATTTCTTGGCTTTACAAGTGAGATGTTTCAATGAACCAATGTGTTTTTGCAGAGCAATGGGTCTATCAGATGGTGTTTTTTAAATCCTTTTTTTTTAAATGGTCTAAAAATAATAAAATCCAACATGTTTGGTTTTTTTTAATCTCACAGTGGTCTGTTCTTGTCTTTTAAGGTAATGCCAGTGTTTGGTTCAGAGCTTTCATCAGCTGTTCTCCACCTCAAGCCAGAGGAAAATAAACACACAGGATTTGATTTCTTACATGGTACCAGCTGCTGGCTGGACTGGAGATTCCCCCTCCCTCCCCCGATCCCACAGGGCCCAGGTGAGGCTCCACACCTGAGGTGCTGCAAACCCTTGTTGTGCAACAGCTTTTATCTGCAGCAGCCCTGGGTTCTGTAGGCTGGGGGTGCTTTTCATCTGCTCCAAATTCTCAAGGTGTATGTAAATAACTAATTATTGGCAAAGACGGGTGTGTGCAGCTCAGGGTGTGTACCTGAGGGAGTAGGTGTCGTCTTCACGGCTGAAATAACTTGTCCAAGCGCATGAGAACCTGAACGAATGCCTGTGGGCAGCATTGGGGCACTGACCAGCCCCGTGGTGCCTGGCAGAGGTGCCCACAAGGGACAGGAGCATCAGGGACCCAGCACAGGAGAGGGACTGGCCTCGGGAGAAACATGGCTCCTGCAGCAGCCCTTCCTCAGAGCAACCTGGAGCTCCTGATGGGCCCCATGCCCTCCTACAGGTCCTCAGTGGGACGTTCTTGATGGACCCTGTGCCCACCTGCAGGTCCCCAGCAGGGCCAGGAACCCTTTCTCCCACGAGGAAGAGCCCTCATGCTCTGCTGCTGGTCTGACTGGAGCTGCTCTGTTTCCTGAGTGCCCTGTTTGGCAGGCGGTGGGTGCAGGCTGGAGATCTGGGGTGCAGCCACCCCCCATGGGGTGCAGAGAGCTGGCAGTCCCTCATGCCTCCGGGGGACCAAAGCAAAGAGGCAAATCCAAGCCTTGCATCGTGCGAGGGAGTTGTTTTCTTTGGGTTGTTGTTCTCTTCATGAAAAACCAGGGGGTTTCGAGTCTGACTCAGGCGTTGTGACCTCTGACATCACCATGGTGCTGCTGCTGGTTTGCAGGCGAAAGTTCTCGTCTGTGTTGGGTCGTTGTCAAAAATATGCTTTTATCTTACCACAAAAACATACTCAGTAAAAGTTATTAAGAAGCCTGGGTTAAAAAAAGAACTGATCTTAAAGGGTTTTTGTTGGTTTTGGGGTTTGTTGGGGGTTTTTTTGTATTAATGTACTTACTAGATTTTATCACCCCAGAAACCTTCTAACCTACAAAACTGGTACAGAGTAACGGGTACATAGCACAAAGCAGGCCCAAAGGGTAAGTTTTGAAAGGGATTTAGATGTTAAAATAAGAACCAGGCACCTTGTGAGGTTGTTCAGAAATGATTCACCAGGCCAAGTGAACCCAGAGCCCTGGCCTCTGAGAGCTTCATCCACCCAAATCCCTTCCAAACCCCTCACCTACATACAGGACTGAGCTTGGCTTCCCAGAAAGACAAAAGCCTCATGTTTGTGCAGCAGCTGAACTTTCAGAGACTAAGAAAAAAGACTTATGGAGAAACAAACAAGGGTTTTTTTGAAAAAAGGTAAAAAATCACCTGTGTATCACCTGGACAAGTCTTGCCAAGTTGCTCTGCCTGGAGCCAAACGAGCTGCAGACACTGCTCACAGAGAGGATTATGCTGGTGACAGAAAGAAATAAAACAGATTAAAGGAGCTTTACAGGAATAAAATATCAAAGCAAATGCAAACGCTGGCACAGGGGGTGGCTGGGGCAGCTCGTGTGTGTCAGGGAACCAGAGCCTGTCCAGGGCTTTGTGCTGCAGCAACGCAGCTCAGGGCAGGAGCAGAGACCCTGAACTCCGACCTCAGGGGGTTTGGGGGAGCAGGTCCAGAGCCCCTGATGGGGGAGCCCACGGCCACACTTGTGTGGTGATAAACTGGGGGTGAGGAGGGTCCTGAGAAGGGGAGGTGTGGGTGGGCAGCACACAGGGAGCAGGGTCAGACCCTCGCTCTTCTCAGGCCTTTGCCAAGGCCCCTCTTCCATCCCAGGATGTGCTTTTCCATTTCCCACCAGCTCCAAGTGCAGCCTCTGTGCCTGCTATGTCCCAAGAAGCCGGGGATGGTTAATTTCTCATTTTCTTCCCCCAGGTTTTGCCCTGAACCTCCAGCCAGGGAGGCTTTGCAGTTCAGTTTGTTTTTTTTTTAAAAAAAAGCTATTTTGGATTTTTTTCCTCAATTTATCAAAAGCTACTCAAGGCATGTTTGATCAGCCACCAACCCAAATCGCCCCCCCTGCCCGCCCCACCTCATGCTGCCACCACCACCAAAACGGCACTGTCCTTGCTCCTCGGTGACCTCCTCTTACACCTTAACCGACAAGTGTTCCCAGCAGTCCCAAGTGCTGGAATACTGGGGAAAAACACCCCTCGTGGCCGACTGGAGATGGAATCAATGCAGGTTATGTGCTGGCAGAGGTGAGCTGGAGCAGGTGCTGCCACCAGGAGTCCCCATCAACCTGCCCTGAGAAGGACACACAGCCCTACCCTGGGTTGTAAACGTGAGTAGTGTTTTCCTTGTCAGCACCAGCCAGCAGCAGCAGTTGTGGCAGCTCATGTTCTGTGTGACTGCTCAGGGCTTGAAACGACACAACTCCAGGCTGTGAACTCAGCTTCCCCCACCCTGAGCTGCTCAGAGTGAGATGCAGTGGTACCAACTCACAGTGTGAGGCATTTGTACCAGTTTGCCAAATCAGGGTGAGATGCTCTCGGGTCGCTCACCTGCAGCTTTGAGCTCTCCAGGCGCCTGGATATGAACTGCGGGGGCTGTGCTGCAGAAGTGGGGGCTCAATCATGTCAGGCAGTCAGAGGGGCTGGAATTCCATGTGTTCTCCCAGGCAGGCACCCAGCAAGTTGCAGTTCGATCCTGGACTGTTGCAGCCGAGGCTGTTCGTGCCTTCCAGGATCTGCAACACCTGCTCAAGACTTTGAATCCAGGGCTTGGATCCCTGGGTTTGAAATCCCCCCTATGTATGCAGAGTGTTACTGACAGTGACTGGCAAACCTCTCCCAGCAGGATCTGATGACCCAGTGGGATCAGGCACTCAAATCTGAAAGCCCAGATCCTGCTTCAGGTCTCTCTTGCTGTTTGTGCTCTCAGTTCCCTTCTTTCACTTTGACATTTCTTTTTGCACAGTCTTCGAGGGGTTTTTTTGAAGTGGTTTCTGCATATCGAGCTGGTGTCTTACTTTGCTGTAAATCATCACGTAGGGCTTCACTTGTGACTCCAGAAGTCAGTAGTTTCTGTCAACAACCAGTTTCAATTTGCTTTTATCACTCGATTCTATTAAAAAGTAAAGAAAAAGCCATCTTAGTTCTGGCACCCCACCAGTTTCAGGGTGGGGAAAGCCAAACTAGAAAGAGTGACAGTAACGACAACAGAAACCAAGTGAAAAATCACATTATCATGGGTTTATTACAATGTTTTAATCCCAGGGATGAGAAATGCTAGATCTGTAATAGAGAAGGCTGGATGAGGCCTTCTTGGAGCAACCACTGATGGGATTATTTCCAGTTTCTATACCCAGTTTTCATCCAAAGACAGCAGCAGATTGGTGTTAAACCTTCCACCTTTTGAACAAGGTAACACAGCTCGTCGGAAGGATGTTTGCTGGATGGTCAGGGACACTTCAGCTCTCAATTATTTTTATGGGTCATAATGCTTTATCTCCTTAATCAATATCCCTTTAGCTCCCTAAACTATATCTTATTATGCCTCTGAATAATTCCCTGCTCACTAGTGTTTGATATCCTGTGGGAATCCCCAGCAGTGTGCCCACCTGGGTGGGAAGGTTCAAATCATCTCTAGGCACAACTGGTGCTCATAAGCCACTCCGACACAGTTTCTGTAACATCCCAGGAGCTTTTCTTCCCATTTCCAATCACTTCTCCTTTCCCACCCATCATTCTGAGGTGGCCACTGTCTCCTTCACGTTCAGACCAGAAAGGATCCATTTGTTTAGCACAGCTCTCCTGTGTACAGCCCGGGCAGTGTGGGCAGACAAGAGGGAGCAGATCCCATGGGAAGCTGCCCAGCCGTGCCCTGAGGGACAGAGGGAGCAGCAGTGCATGTGGTCAGTGGCCAATCACCCAAATTGCCCTTCTCACCCTGGGGTTGGAACGGGCAGTGTCGCTGCCCCTGACAGCCTGACCCCTCTCCACTGGCTCCGGGTCTGCTTCCCTCCCCACATCTCAATTCCTGGGCTCCAGGATGAGTGAGCTGCTTTCACGGGATAGAATAATAGAGCCATTTTGGTTGGAAAATACCTCCAAGGACACCAAGTCCAACCCGTGACCAATCTCCACCTTATCAACCAGCCTAGAGCACTGAGTGCCACATCCAGGCACCTGAGTACCTCCAGAGATGAGGACTCCATCACCTCCTTGGGCAGCCCTTTCCAATGCCTGACCACCCTGTCCATGAAGAAATTCTTGCTGATGCCCAACTGTTTAGCGCAGGGCAGACGCCACTTTGGTAAATCTTTTTTTTTTCTCTAAAAATTGCTGGAGAGCCAGGCCATCTGGGACATGACGTGGGCACAAAGGAGGTGAATTCCCAGTGACACCAGGTGTGCCCTTCCCCGCTGTGGCTGACCACCACGGGCAGCTGTGCATCCCAATCAGAGCCTGGCGCTGCATAGATTGCTTCCTCCCCCCGGAGGATAAGGATCTGTTAATAACCTGGTGGTGAGATCACAATCACAAGATGTTTCTCAGGGCATCCCCTACAGCCGCTCAAAGAACTCTGCTGGGTGAGGAATCCCAGCTCGGTGCCTCTCTTAAGGTCAGGAATTTACTCACGATTTCACTTCTGCTATTTTATATTTGCCTGAGGAACAACAACGTCAACACCCCCCTGGAACAACTCGGTGACTTCCACCACAAACCCCCCTGGATGTCCCCAGACGTCAGAGGGGAGGTCTGGGCAGGAGCAAGCCCGGAGCTGGGAGATCCTGGGCACCTCTGGTTGGCATTGCCAGGCAGGGGGAGCAGCCGGACAAACGTCAGGGGCCCTCCTTGATGTCAGTGCAAGAATGTGACTGGGAAGTGCAGCTCGGAAAGGTCCACCCTGAACTCAGCAGCGCTTCTGTCTGGGCACCCCTGGCTTCCTCCAGCCACGGGGACAAACCTTCCCATGGCTCACTTCAGCCAAAGGGCTGAACAAGGGGACAGAGCCGGTGTTTCCATCTCAAATCACCTAAAACAAAACTGGTGGAAAATACCAAAAGATTTTGATGTAAGAACATCCCATGTTGTGCTTCTCTCAGACCAAATTCCACCTCCTCAGGCAAAGCTCTGTGTTCTGATTTCCAAGGTCCCCCAGCCCGTGAGTGCCGGCTGGGACCCCTCTCCTGGAGCTCTGGGATCTTTCCCACCTCAGGATGTCTGTGAGACTGTGTTGGGACATCCCTCAGGAATTCCAGTTTTAGACACAGGCCAGGGGTGTGAAACAGAGCTAAACTTCCTTGTGATACTCCATTGCTGAGCAAGTTGCAATTTAATGTCAGGACAATACAAGATTACACAGTTCAATCCAGTTCAACTCAGTATTTCAGTTCAAGTGGAACCAACATAAACTGATCTGAAATCTCTCTGAGCAACTTCCTGTGGAATTTATCAGGAGCTGCATTTTCGTTGAGAGGTTTATTGATGAGAGTTGCCACCCAGAGCCCCCTGCAGCCTGGGCAGCAGGTCTGAATCACTGACTTCCACTCTCCTGGGCACTGGAGGGGAGCAGAGGGACCCAGGAACTTGAATACCTGGTAATTTGATTACTTTTATATAGTTAATTAACTTTGGGATAACAAATAGGTCCTAGAAGCACAGTGCAATGGCTTTCATGGGAACAGCTCACACCTGGCACTGAGTTTGGTCTGTTTGCTCACACAGGATCACAGTTTTGTGAAAAGCAGCTCGTTGGGTGCCCAGGGTTCAGGGAATGTGTCAAAGAGATGGAATCACTCAGGCATGAAATAGGCTGCAAATATACACAATCAAATTGAGCAAAGATTTAATAAATGTTCTGAGAACACCCGGGGTATAAAACATGACTGTACAAGAAGTTCAGGGTCATACATAGACAGCAAATTGTTTATTTTAAATATTCCCATTTTAAATATTCCATTTTTTTTTTAAGAAAAACAATATGCTTGAATGGGCTCTGACAACACAGAACTTGGCATGTACCAAAACTTTGAAGCTGAATCTTGGGACCATGTGCAGAAAACAAACTGCAAACCACCTGCCAGCCTCCCCTCTCTTGTCTTTGGCTTCAGCCAGGGTGGACCTGGGGATGGATCCACCAGGACACTGCCTGGTGCCTCTCCCTGGAGCAGGGTGAGCACAGAGCAGCCCGAGGGGCCCATGCACCCTCTGCACACCCACGGCTCCCCAGGCAGTGCTGTGACCCTGTGTGAAGCCTTCGCACCCCTGTTGCACCCGTCAATTCAGAGTATTCTGGTACTCAAGGGAAGTCTTTCATCTCCTTCTCTTGGAGGAAGTGGCTACAAGATAAAGCTCTCGAGGCAGTGTACCTGCCTGGATACCTCGTGAGCAAAGACAAACTGAGCAATAAATAGCTGCAGAGATGTGAATGGCACCTGCTGAGTGAGATAAGTGTCAGGCGAGGTGCGGAGGAGTCGGTGCCACGCACTCGGAGGGCACCAATGCGAGTGAGGGTCACCCCGTGTGAGCAGGGGAAAACCATCACAGTTCTGCAGCCCCAGCACCCTGCCCTCGAGCACCCCAAAATCGTGCCCCTGAGTACCCCCATCACCCTGTTCCCTGAGCACCCCGTTCCCTGAGCACCCCAGAATGGGCTCAGAACCACACCAGCACTGGTCCACTGAGAGGGAAGCACTGGGAAGGATTTTGAGTGACAGTTGGGCTGGGACCACATCGAAGGAGGGTCTGAAACTGCATCTGGGTCTTCATAAAGGACCTAAGACAACCCATGGGAGCCTCAAAACTGTCCTCAGCTTCAGATAGATTTAATTTGGGCTGGGATTCCATCCTGTGATGCCCTGTTTTTCCACCTGGCTGCAGTAACAGCACTGCCATGGCGTAAAAGATGGAGAAGACAAGATGCCAAAGGTATCACTTCTAGGTGACCCTGGCTTAGGAGGAAAGTGAGTTTGTGAGGAGCTGGAGATGTTTCTGTCTAAGGAACAACGCCTCTATCTGAGGGGTCTGTTCCAAGAGCAGAGCCCTCTTTGACACCCACCAAACAAAAGCCACTGGTTTTCCTTGGAGGAAGGCATGAGACTGACAAAGGGCAGAGCTTCTTGGGGAAGACAGAAATACACAAAATACCCAGAAAGAGAAAGGGGGGAAGTCACTGAGCTGCTGACAGTGTAGTGAGGGAGAAGGGCAAAGGGCTGTTGGCCATGGGTGGTCCTGTGCACTGAAACTTTTCACCCTGAATACCCTTCCCAAAACATGTCTGGTAGCTGGGATGGGATCCTCTGCTTCCTCCAGCACTGAGGGCTCACAGATGAAGCAGGATTTGCTGGAGAGGGGAGGTGAGAAAGAGCCTCCTTCCCCTGTTTCCTTCACCACAGACCATTTCTCATGTGTCAGTCCAAAAGCAGAGCCCGCTTCGCTTCCCCGAGTGTCAGTAGCAGCTCTGGATGTGCAAAACACACCGAGGCAGCACCTGAGCACCCCGAGAGCTCAGCACAGCTCTGAACTCTTGAGAAGGAGGAGGAGGAGGGTCTACTAAATGTCAGTGACATCAGGGTGCCCGTGAGGTCTTCACAAGGGTGCAGGAAGTATAAAACTAGAGCTCTGGCGGGAGCTGGGGAGGCGGCGCTGGAGCAGGTGATGCTCTTGCTCTTGCGGACTGGACCCCGCTGGAACCACGCCATGGATGGGGGTGAGTACCTGGGCTGCAGCCTCTGGCTGTGTCCTCATCTTTACTAGTGATGCCCAGTCCCTGCCCTGTGACACCGGAGAGGAGTGCTTCTATTAGAGGATTTAAACAGTATAAGAGACTTCCATCTTCCTCATTTTTACTATTTAAAAAAAAATGCACAGTTCTCTTTTAGAATCTCAAAAACCTCAAATCACTTCAAAAACGAACAAAAAAAAAAAAGAGGTTGGGAGGCAATTTTAAGGGACCCTTTTTTTCCAAGGCAAATGGAATTCTTGTATAATTCACACCTTTTCTTCCGTGCTCTTAATTTTTAAAAAGAGAGAGAGAAAGAGAGAACACTCTCCCTGGCAACATTTGAATTTAGTGAATCAATCAAGGAACTGGGAGCAAGCAGAGCTGAGTTCCTTTGCTAAGTCCATCCAGTCTTTTGCAAATTATTTCCATTAAAAAATACCTTCAGGAACACGGGGGGAAGCAGGATGAACTGACTGGAGATGCAGGAGGCTCTGAGGATGGTCAGGGGGATGCAGAAAGTTCTGGGGAATAAAGGAGGTTCTGGGGATGCTCCAGAGATGCAGGAGACTCTGGGGGATGCAGGGACAGGAGGAACCAGATGCCACAGGACCCTCCAGGCAGGAGCAGGGAATGGGCCAAGGGAGTCTTTTTTCTCCTGGATGTCTCCTCACAACCTCTGTCAATCAATGGCTTAGGAAATTCCCAGATTTTCGAATCCCTGCATCCAAACACCCAGCTGGACCAGCCCATCACTCATCACTCTTCTCACTTAAACTTTTGGCCTCTGCATCATCCTGTGGGCACATTGTGGGCTGCTTGTTCCAAGGGGTTCAGTGTCTGGGGGCACCTGAACTCAGCTCGTGGGAAAGGTTAATCACGGCAGGGCAAAGAAAGAGTTAATGAGAACCTGAGCAGACTATGATAATGTTCCTGCTTTGGGGTTTTTTTGTCCTACTATCGTATTTCAGAGGAATATTTCATTTCCCTGGAAGATGCACCACCGTGCTGCTTTCTTTAAAACACGACTGGCTCATTCAGTGGGAAATCTTTTTGCCTTGCTTTTCTCTGCTTATCTTGTCTTTTGATTCACAGTTTCCTGAAAGGAGTGGTGGTAGATAATAATTAACTTTCTTCTGTGATAGATCAGTGAACACATGAAGCAAGAGCATGACTGGGTTTCGCTGGGTCCGCTTACTCCTGAGATGACAGTGCCTTTCCTCTGCCAGTTGTGAGGAGGGGAAGGGGGAGAACAGGCTGTTAACTGCCAATAGTCATTAGATCACTTAAGAGCAATTAACTTTTCTCAGAAATATCTGGTTCTTCCTCCAAAAGCCTCCCTTACTGCTGGTGAAGGGGGACCAGAAACTGGTACCTGTATAAAATACAGAGGTCAGGTTAATCACTGCCTACACATGTGCTGAGAGAGGAACTTTCGCTTTGAAATTCCAGATGGCCAAAAAACATTCTTTCACCACGAGGGTTTGGCCAGAGCAGGTTTGCCCAGCTTTGCCAATGCTCCCCAATGCACTCCCAGCTCCTGCTTTGCTCTCATGCATCCCTCATCTGTAGCAGCAGCCAGACCTTCATGAGCTGCCCTGGTCATTTGTGTGATCTTATTAACCACCCTCAGGGCTGTGTCTCTCTCCTCTTCCAGGCAGATGTCCTGATACCAAATACTTCTACTGTCAGAGCCCTTTCTGGGTTCTCCTGGGGGGATTCACTGCTCCTGCAGCTGCTCTTACCTTGCTTACAATCAGTAGCTGGTGCTGAGGGAGATACAGATAAACTGGGAGGGATCTACCTGTCCAAACTCACCCACCCTTCTGCCACAGCACAGCCTGAACTGTGCCCTAGGTGCCCACCCCAGGTGCCCACCCCAGGTGCCCACCCCAGGGCACCTGAACCGGGGCTTAAAAACACGTGTTTCTTTCCTTTTGCTATCGAGGGAGCCTGAACAGCTCAGCAGGTGTCAAGGGATGAATCCCACACCTTGGGCTTAATCTGCAGGAAGATTGTAAAACTGAGGGGTTCCCATCCCCTGCCATGAACAGACTCCTTCCTTCCTTCATTCCCATGGAGCAATTCCTCTTTCCACCTGGTTCCAGGTCCTTCAGGACAAGGATAGCTTCAAACCAGCACTTTCCAGGCTGAGAGACATGGAGGCTGACACGGGGCTTTGGGGCCAGGCTGACTCATTTGCTGTGGTGGGGGTTTGATGTATTTTCATAAATGAGGTTTCTAATGCAACTGGTTGCAGGGACTTTTGAGAGGGTTTTTTTTTCCTTAGTATTTTGAGGAACAAAACTTTAAAAACTTTAAGAAAATACCCACAGCAGCCAACTGCCAGGAGGTGTGAAAAAAAGAAAGAATAAGTAAAGGAATGTACCTAAACTGCCTGAAAAACTGCAGAGCAAGACTCGTGTCCTGATAATTGCTTCTGCCCGCTGCCCCAGACCGCAAGACAAGCTGGGGAGATGCAAGTCCTGCCCAGTCTGGCTGAAACCAGTGACACAAACGTGCTCAAACTGGTGCAGAGGGAGCAGGAGGCAGCAGGGCCTCTCTGGTTGTGCTTTTGCAAATATGTAATCTGAGGTGGGGGCACAGAAGAGGGGCAGAAACAGCACAGGCTTTCTTCATATTGAAAAGTCGTTTGACATTTAAGACACCTGAAACAGCAACTGAGAAGGGGGAGGAAAAAAATCTCTGATGATCTTCAAAGGAATGATGTCGGCTGAACTGTTTCAGGAGTTGGTTGAGTCACATTCTCAGTGCTGTTTTTCTAGACCTTCACAGGGTGATAAGAAAACAGAACAGAGCAAAGGAGCCCTCACCAAGACTGGGTCTGGGACTGGTCAGGTTAAGTCAGGGCTGGACCTGGAGTTTGCAAACCAAGCCGTGGAGAGCTTGTGGAGTCTGGTTTAGGTGGGTGCTTTTCCTCCATGTAAGGAGGGTGGCTCTTCTCTGCCTCTTATCCAGCTGCCACAGGGGTAATTGCCTGCTGGGGCTGAGCTACCAGCACAGGTACTTATCACCCATCCACAGGCAGCCAGGAGCACCAGCTCCAGGGGTGCCAGAGAAACCAGGCCGTTTAGAAGGTGGACCAGAAGACTAAAGGCTGCTCTGGTGTTTGCAGAGTCAGGGACCTCGTGCCTGTATCCCAGGCAGGTAGAGCAGTTACAGCCTGGGCTTGCTGAAACCCACCAAGTGGGTCTCAGTCCTTGGGGCTTTCAATGTATTTCTGGTATCATATGCAAAAGCCAGGGCAGCAGCTTGAACGGGAGACAACCACAGCAGACACCAAACCTCTTCCTGCAGTCTGGGGCTGGTCAGAGTGAAAGCCACTGGCTGGACAGAACAGCCAGAAGCTTCTCTTCACTCCTCAAGTCCCAGCCTTGCTCTCCTCCACTCCTGAGTCACCTGCACTGAGGGTTCCGTAGGGAACTCTCAGATACCCCCAGGAGGGTTTGGAGAAGATGAGGGGTGGATGAACACAGCTGAGCACACAGCTGCATGAGCATAAAAGATGAAAATAAGGGGGGAAGGTGAGACAGAGCTTCTTGGAGACCTCAGGGGAGGCTCTCACACAGGCCTGGGGATGAGCAGTATGATTTCTCGCGTGCTTGAGGATCTCTCACCCACACATCACTCTCACGTATAAAAAAACCTCCCCGCTCAGATGTACAAGAGCAACTATGTCTGTCATTAGTGAAGCTGTTGCACGTGACTTAAACACGTGGACTTGGTGCAGTGTCCGCAGCTACCTGTAGTGGAAGTTCATCATCCTGGTCCCGTGCAACATGAGCAGGAGCCTGGCAGAGCAGGCTCCAAGCAGAAACCAAGCAGAGCTGTGCCCAGCAGACCCCAAGCACAGGAATCAGCCACATTCATGAACAACCAGGCCACAAGGAGCGAGGCAGAGTTCTAGGAGGAACAGGCAGCTGAAAGCCAAAGGTAGCTCCTTGTCCAGTGCCCCCAGAGCAGAAAACCCACAGGGAGTGAGGGGCTGCAGGCACCAGCCAGTGCCTAGAGGGACATCCTGGGCAAAGGTACCCCTCAGGGAGGGACACATCTCCTGCCCATACCAGAGCAGAGCCCGGGCCTTTCTTGCTGCCACCTTCCAGCTGAGCAACTGTCAGTGGCAACTGCCTGAGGTAGATGTTGGCACGAACTGTAAAACAAGCGAGGTGAAAGCTTTCCCTGGCCCCTGCCCTGCTAACCACAGCAGGAAGAGCTGCTCTGCTGAGATTGCTCTCACCACTATCACACCTGGCTCTGAATTCAGTTTTTCCTCCCAGCTGTCAGCATCCTGTATTTTCACATCCCAAGGCAGCAGAAGCCAACTCTTGACATTTAGAGACAAGCAATAAATTTCAGCCAGTTCCAGTTCTGCCTGTCCCATGGGGAGCTGAGCTCTCCTCTCCACAGCCCAGGCACCACATCACCTTTAGCTGGGCCGGATTTATGGCCCTCACAGCTGCATGTTTCACACTCTGGATTAAGCTGCACCCTCACTGCTCAGACACAAGGGAACAGGTTGCTGGCTGCCTGCAGGGAAAAGGAGTGGATAAAATCAAAATGGGTGCACTGTGCCTGAGTTAAGAGTCCTCAGCTCTCAGCCTTCCCTGGACAGGGCTCTGAGCAACCTGGTCTAGTTGAAGACACCCCTGCTCACTGCAGGGGGTTGGACTGAATGACCTTTAGAGGTCCCTTCCAACCCAAACTGCTCTATGATTCCATGAAGCCAGAGGGGCCAGACTCCTGAGACTCCGCCAGTGCTCTGCCAGTAACATCCGTGACTCTGGGTTATCTTGCTGGCATCTTCCCCAGGTTTTGGTTTCCTCAGCAGTGAGGGCTCTGCAGGGTTCACGATGCCATGGTCAACATGACCCACTGCTTTTTCAAAGAGAGAACCGTGTGGAGACCCCCATTCAGCACTAACACAGCATCTCCTTCTTCCCTAGGCAAGCTGCTAAAGGTCATCTTTGTTTTCAGCCTGCCACTCGTTTTTCAGGTAAGACGTTTTCAACAACATTGTTGAAATCCAGCTGCTTCGTGTTGTGGGTAAAGGGAGATCTCAAAAACTCTGAGCAGCCACCCACAGTCCCAGAAACGTGTGGGGACACAGCTGCTCACCCCAGGATCCAGCTGTGGGAGGTGGGAGGTGAGAACAGAGCCCAGCTACACAAAAACAAACGAGAAACAAAATGAAAGAGAGCAAAACAGTGACAAACGCAGTGATTTTCAGATGGCCTGGGCTGTGTGAGTCCCCTTTTAGCCCCCAAATGAACATTTCCAGGTCAGACAAGAGCACTCCACGTTGATTGCAGCAAGCAGCCAGTTCCTGCTCCCTGCAAACTCCTGGTCAAGTGCCGGACTCTGGCCAAGCACAGTGCTGGAGAGGGATGTGCCCAAGGAGGAAGGGTTCAGCATCTTCCTCTGCCTGTTCTTGCTCAGAGTCCCCTGGCACAGCAAGGAGGACCCCAAGCACGAAGCCGTGCTATGACCTGCTCCCAAACCAGGGGCCTGGTCCCTTGGCAGCACCGGCCACCCTCCAGCCCTTGGGGCTCCCCGGGGCTCAGCCGGCGGGCAGAGCCAGGCAGCCCGTGCTTTTCCCTTTCACTGCAGGCAGCCTGGCAGGATGTGGTGAAAGCCAAAGTGCTGAGATGGAGAGCACCGAGATGCTCACTGATAAAGGGTGGGGGCATCCACGGGAAACCTTTCATCTCTGTGCGATGGGGAGAAGGTTCTGGAGACTAATAAGGCACAAAAAGCAGGGCACAGATACCGCAGGCTCTGTCTGCCCTGCAGGTTACGTGTAGGAAGATGAAACAAGAATAATCAGAACTGAAATCAGGGGCCTGAATGAGATGCCGGCACCATGTCCACACCGACACGGAAACAGCTTCTGCTGCACTCACTGCGCTTCCTCATGGTCTCACCGGCACCTTCGTTGGTTTTTAATTTAGCTGAAGGATGTTTTATTTCTCACATTTTGTCTGACAGCTGGCTGTGTACACACAGCTGGAGGCAGCTCCTGGAACACTCCGGAAAGCTGCCACATGTCTGAGGGTTTGCAGGTGTTGCTTTGGCTGAGCACTGAACATTTCTGGTGGAATTCCCACTTGGAGCCCCCCAAAAAGCCCCAAACCTCACATATTTATGGGAAATGTTTTCAGCCACGAGGTCATGTCAGCTCTGTTTGTGATGTTGGCATGAGCCAGCACTTGGGAACTCCCTGGGACTTCTCTCCAGGCTCCCTTCCCAGCACGGCCACGCAGGCACACAATCTTCGTACCAACACACTCTTCTCTTTCCTGTTTCAGTTCTGTGCTGGGGACAATGTCACTGATGACTACGACTCCAACACCACCATCGACTACAGCATGTTCGAGACCCTGTGTGAGAAGAAGGAGGTCCGTGACTTCCGTGCTGCCTTCCTCCCGGCCATGTACGGCCTCATCTGCTTCACGGGACTGCTGGGGAACGGGCTGGTGATGCTCACCTACGTCTACTTCAAGAGGCTGAAGACCATGACAGACATCTACTTGCTGAACCTGGCTGTGGCAGACATCCTCTTCCTGCTGACCCTCCCCTTCTGGGCTGCAAGTGCAGCCACACACTGGCTTTTTGGGAGCTCTGCCTGCAAAGCCATCTACTGCATCTGCAAAATGAGTTTCTTCAGTGGGATGCTGCTCCTCCTGTTCATCAGCATCGACAGGTACTTTGCCATCGTCCAGGCTGCCTCAGCACACCGTCTGCGTCCCCGGATGAGATTCGTCAGCAAGGTGACGTGTGCCGTCATCTGGGTCCTGGCCTTCATCCTCTCGATCCCTGAGCTGGTTCACAGCGGTGTGAACAACTCAGAGAGCAATCCTCGTTGTTCCATCATTGCTCATGACTTGCAGACCTTCAACACTGGCATCAAAGTGTCCCAAATGGTGTTTGGCTTCTTAATTCCCCTCCTGGTCATGTCTTTCTGCTACCTCGTCATCATCAAAACCTTACTCCAGGCCCGCAACTTTGAGAAGAACAAAGCCATCAAGGTCATCATTGCCGTGGTCATCGTCTTTGTCATCTTCCAGCTGCCCTACAACAGCGTCATGTTGGCCAAGACCATCTCAGCCTTCAACCAGACCAGCTCGTGCGAGGAGAGCAAGACGCTGGACCTGGCGGATGACGTGACCTACACCCTGGCCTGCTTCCGATGCTGCCTCAACCCGTTCCTCTACGCCTTCATCGGCGTCAAATTCCGCACCGACCTCTTCAAGCTGCTGAAGAAGCTGGGCTGCCTGAGCCAGGAGCGCCTCTGGCAGCTCACCACCTGCCGCGACAACACGAGGTCCTCCTTCGCCATGGAGACAGAGACAACCACCACCTTCTCCCCGTGAGATGAGCTCCAGGCACGCTTTGGCCAAGCTGAAACGGTTTTGGACATTTTCTCTAGTCTGAACTCCTGGCAGAGCAAGACCTGTCACACTGCAGAGAAGGCGGAGGGAAAATCCAGGTGCCTCCCCCTATTTCAAGCAGCAAGGACTGCTGGCCAATATCCCATGAGTGGGGAGACTTTACAACAGAGTTGTCGCTAACAGCAAAGCAAGGGAGAAGTGGTGAGTCTACGATTTCTCCTGTCATTTCACCTTTAGCTTAGTCTTTCCCTGTCAAAATGAGAAATGCGCAAAATAGAACACTTACCCTAAAAGTGACTAGTACCAAGAGAATACAGATGTTGGTGGAGCAGAACTGTCATTTGGAGGTGAGCTTCTGGGAGCATCACCCTTGCTGTGGATGTTGCTTTTCACAAGACAACCCGCTGCAGTCCCACAGAAATGCCCTTGCACTGAGTCAGTCCAAGGCAAACCCACAGCCTCGGGCTCGATCCAACACACAACCCCAGCTGTGGAGTATCCGAGCACACAGCTGCTCTGCCTTCCCCATGAAAAGTGAGAGATGACCACAGCTAATGAGAAATCCATCCAAACTCTAGCCATAATTTCAATTACTTCGTATAAGATTGTAGCCACTCGTAGCTCTGTCAGGAAAGGTACAAATTCCACTTTACTCCTGCCTGTATCCTGTTTCTGGCCTATCACCCGCTGACCTCGAGATAAACAGGAATGTGAGATTTCTCCTCCCTTCCCAGTCCTTCTAGCAGGACTTCAGCTGCCTTTGAAGTCAGATCTGTGTTTCACTCATAAGCTACTGGGGCATGTTTGCATTGGTGCTGTCGGTGCCAACAAAGGCACCGCTCACTGAGGTTCGATCTGAACGCAAAGGACAGTCCCGTCCCACCGCTGCCAGGGCCACGGCAGCTGAGCAGCAGATTGTTGTCATGGAAAGTCAGACCTTGGAGGATCCCAGACTGTAATTCCAGTTGGCGCTTTCACAGGAAGAGCAGAGATTCCTGACGACAGATGAGCACTCTGGGAACCGCTGTCGTGGGACAGCTGAACGTCAGCTGGGAGGAGCTGCTGCAGAGCCTGTGCAGCTGTCCCTGTCCTTGTCCTGTGTGCTCTCATCCCACAGCACCCAGCTCTCCCAGAGCCATCTCAGCCTGGAGCTGCTCCCGGGGCTGACAGGGAAGACATGTCCATGTTCCCCTGAACACACAGAGCCATGAGCAGCAAAACACTCACTAAACAGACATTTATCCTTTCTTTCCAACTCATGGATCCATCAGGAGTGACGCAGAGAACTCTCTGGTTCATAGGTTGGAAAGCATTGCTTTAGGGAATTGAGGACTAAAATCAGCCTTCCAAGACAGAATTCACTGGCTGGGTCTGAGGCAGCACTGCCAGTAATTTACCTGGCTGCCTCCAGATCTAAATAAATCCATAAACCATTTGCCTCTGGTGTACAGGATTTTTGCCAAGGGCTGGGATTCGGGAAGAGAGGACATTCTGCTCTGTTACCTGTCTGTGCTGCACTGTTGAACTCATTTTCTCTTACAATGCCCAGGTTACTGTACAGAAGTGCTGCTTCTGTCACATGAAACAGGGGGTGACAACTGACACTGAACAGCTTTTTGTCCTTGGTTTCCTCCTCGTCCTTGTTTGGGCACGACACAGCTATCAAGATCTTGGCCAGAGCCAGGGACACCCCCAGCACAGGACACCCTCAGCACAGGGTATTTGCAGTTTTCCTCATCAGTAACAATAGATTGCTAATGTATATTCAGTATGTAAAGCTGCTTCACACAAAGTTCAATCTGTTCATGAATGTACCCCGAGAACACTCCCCGTCCATGGAACCTCTTTATGCAGAATCCATTTACCTTATTCCAGCCAGGAGACTGCTCCACCAGCACATGGAGCTGTACTCGTGTCCTGTGGAAAAAAGCCATTCCCCTCCTGCAAATGGAGAGGTCTTCAGGTCTTTAGAGACCAGAAGAATTCCAAATAGGATAACACACAGCTGCTTCCATAAATGAGATGCAGAGGCACCCTCTGGGACAGCTGCAGCTCAGCGAGGCAGCAGTGATGTCGGAGTGCCTGGCTTTCCCTGGTTAAATTTAACGGACAGAACAAATTTGCATCTAATTTAGATGAGTCATGTTAACACTGGCCTAAGATCCCAGCCTGAAGTTCCCCTCGGATGTCTGAAAACTGACTGTATTTTGCTACTTGAGAAAAATAAATTATAACATTTAAACAAAATACTTTTGGTTTTCCATTGCATTTTCTCCATCCTTGTACAGTCCTTGTCAATCCTTCTGTCCTGTCAGGAGCTGTTTGATCCGCTCAGCTTCATACCAGTGCTGCCTTGAAGGAAAGAGAGTGTGGAAAATAAACTAAATAGAAAAATGTTGGTTTACTTCATCTGCTGATGGATTATAAAAGAAACAAGTCACCAGCACATTAAGGCGTTTTTATTTTAACTATTAACCCACCTGTCTTGATGCTCCTCCACAGCTGGATGTACCTGATGGCTACTCATCACTTTTACATGAAAAGTCTTTGAGCTGTAGCATTTTATTGTTCACATTTAATTAAAATTCAGTAATAAACCATCACAGTACGGTGAGAATTGCTCACTGGGAGAGGCAGCAGCTCTGGGGGCTACAACCCCCACCCACATCCAGGGTGAGAGTAGGAACTGCAACTAAAACAACGAACACAGAGCTCCTGCCTGACCTCCCCAGTTAATTTGTGCCTCAAAGCACACAGGGGGGACCCATGTCCTTCACAAAAAGTGCCTTGTAATTGTAACCACGGAATCAAAGAGGAAGAAACTGAAAGAACACAAGGAGACAGAAGCCTGACACCCGAGCGCCAGAGCCAAGGCCCATTTCTGCTTTCACTGAGCCATGAAAGTCTCACGTTTTCTCCCAGAAGAGAAAGGACAGGGCGAGTTTCAGCATCTCCAGACTACGGCACAACACAAGGCGCAAAACCCCAAACCCAGGGATCCTTAAATAGACGTTGGGTCTCACCGCAGCGAGGTCCTCGATTGCCCCAAGAGCTCGTTTGTGCACAAGGTGCAGTTGGCTGAGCAGGGCTTGGAGCCAGAACTGGGGATCTGCAGAGAGCCACAGCACTTTTGACCATTCCCCCTGCTCCTCTGAGGCGACTCTGAGCCAAACTCTTAACATTCAGGAACTTTCTTGATTAAGAAAACTAAGACTCTGCCTTAAAGCCCTAACTTAAACCAGTAAAACTTACCCACCAAGCAACCACACAAGATCACAACTTGGGCCACAAATATTGCAGCAAAGTCACACACACCTTGTTACATAAAAAAGGTGTATTTTTACGATGCATTTAACCCATTTTAGTGCCTTTCACCAGCAAAAGCTGCCTATTTCCTTTCACAGTTCCAAACTTTCTTTTAAAAGCCAATAAAAAAGCCTGGCCCTCATTAGAGAAAGGGGACTCAAGTTCCTCATAAACTGCATAAAGGTAGGGGAGGGAGAGAGTGACTCCAGCTGTGTGGCGTCTGGGTGGCCCCTGCAATCCCTGTTCCATGTAATTGTGGGGAATCCTGCATCACGGAGAAGCTCTGGACTCCTCAGTGCTCTGGATAAGCATCACTGCTGATCATTTCTCCTTCCCTGACTGCTCTTTATCTCTGTGCATGTGTATTTTTAAGTTATGGTTTGAAAGCCCTTAGTGCCACATGGATCTGGGCTGGGTGGGAGCCGAACTGGAATGAGGAACAAGTAAACTGGCATTGGGAGAGTTGGCAGCTGCTCCCAGAGCAGGGCACTGCTGTGCCACCTCCCTCTCTGTGCTGTCCCACATGCTGACCCACATCACTCGCTGGTAAATCACTTGGTGGGAAGGGGAAAGTTCTCCAGGCAGAGGGCTGTGGTTTCTCGCGTGCCACCTGGGCAGCTGCGTGAGGGAAGTCTTTGTCACCCCAAAAAGGAATGAGCTGCAGCCAAGTGAGGTAAACAAACCCTAAAAATAGTGCCCGTGGGTGATGGGGAAGGGTGGGGGCACATTGCATCAGCCAGAATAGCTGAGAGCGGGCCATGGCTTCTTCCTCATGGCTTCTTTTGTAAGGAAAAAAACCCCGAACTCCTGTTCCGGGGGTGGAGGTGTCACATCTCAGGGGAGAACCTCTTGTACAGCCAACTGTCCTTGCTGGCAGAGCTGCCTTGCCTGGGGCCACCTCCCCCAGGGAGGCTGGTGGGGGTTCTATCCATCCCTGGGCCACTGTAAGGGGGATCTGGGGAAACTGAAGTCAGCTGAGACATCACCTGCCCTTCGTTTGTGCCATCACAAGCAGCTTCATGACCTCAAATCAAGTAAATCAGAGTCTGACGAGGATATTTTGTGGATTAGAAGGTGGCAAGATCAGCTCAGAGCCAACTGCTGGCACCAAGCAGGGGACAAGAACTTGCAGTAGAGACATAAGGGAAAATAACCAGATAAGCAGCACCATGCTGCACGCAATGACAGCACCACAATCCACGGCTAGCCCACCTCAGAGTGGGGGTCATGTCCCCAGCCCCCCTCCTCACAGAGCCCAGCCCATCCTGCTCCTTCCCCAGGCATAAAACCAGGTAGAATGGCCCTGGCTCTGTGCTCATACCACGTGTGAGAGCCCTGCCGGCCTCTTGCTGAAATGAACACAATTTCAGATTTAGCAGGAATCGCCAGTTTTCAAGCCCAGCTGTGGCAGCTGCCAACCTGCCCGAAACGAAAGTTATTTTTTCACTTTCACCTCTCACTAAGACCCCTGTTCTGCAGAGCCGAGTATTGATATTAAACCAGCAGAGAGGCAAGTGTTGACACTAAACCACCACCTGTCACTGCCACAGCTCGTTGTAGAAACCTTACTCAGGTCTGAACAGGTACGGAGCCTTCCAGCCCCACGTGCAGGGCAGCTGCACAGCCAGCCTAGGCCTTTGCCACTGCTGAGCGCCTGCAGCTCCTCGTGTGCAGGAACTGAAACTTCTCTTCCTGCTGCTTTGTTTTAAATTCTATTGTCTAAAGAAAAAAACCCAAAACCAACAAGCAGAGAGTTGGTTTCCTTTCTGTGCTGCTGAGTGCTGGCACAAAAATTATGGAGTGACCAGGGGCTTTATTGGGAAATTTCCGTGACTGAAGGACAGCACTAATGTCCAGAATCATCCTGCAGGAGAGGAAAAGGCCAAGTAATTTCCAGTGAAATAGATAAAAAGGCCTTCCAGGATTTGGAGTCTGCGCATGCTGCTCCGTACCAAAATCAGACCTTCTCTCACCAGTTCCAGTTCCTGGATCCTGCAGGTTTTACCCACGGCTTTGTCTTCTCGTCAGGGAACGTCCCTCCTCCGTGTGAAGCTCAGGGAGTGCACACGCGTGTCCAGGTGTGCACACGTGTCCCAGCAGCCCTGGTTTCACTCCGGGGCAATCACAGCAGAATCCAACCCCTCTGGGGCAAAGCCCAACTGTTGGGGCTGCACAGAGAGAAACTCATGTTTTCAGGGCAGAGTTGACTGATTCCCTGGGAGATAATATGTTTCTTCTAAGTTTTGGCCAAACCAAGCAGCGAGAAAAAGCTTCAACCCCAGTGCCAGGGCGGGGAGTGGGAGAGGAGAAAAACAAAGCTCTTTAAGGATGACTAACCCAGGCTCAGCTCCTCGGCGGGTGTTGCATGAGCCCCTTTGAAGAGTTTCACACTTTTGCAGGTGGGTCCTGGCCCTGCCTCGCCAGGGGGTCACAGGTAGGGACGAGGCTCCTGCTCAAACGTCACCCCCCGACCACGTGCAGAGGGTGGGAGCCGCGGGGCGCCGCAGAGCGGGGCCCCCACAGACGTGGCTCTCACCGGGCTTGGGAGGGTTGCAGCAGACCTGGCAAGGCACCAGATCCGTGCGAGGCTCATCCAGCTGTGCTGCCAGCAGCTCCTGGCAGGCCCCCCACCCCTCCCCACACGGGCCGCCCTCACGTGCCAGCGCTGCCTGCGCAGCCCAAACAGCCGGAGGCGTGAGGCTGTTTTGGAGCTGCACAGAACAACCGACAGAAAAGGTCTCCCCAACACCGCAAACAAGCCCTGAAAGGCTGCCAGAGCCTCCTGCCTCCACTGGGCAGCCTGTTCCAGGCACCACCCAGGCTGTGGCTGTTGGACCTGCACCCGCCGCACCGGAGAAGGTCATCATGGAATGGTTTGGGTTGGAGGGAGCTCAGGATGGGGGAGCAGCCCCACAGCCGTGCCACAGGTCCTGTCCCAGCTGCCCCAGGGCCAGGGCACGGAGGTGATGCTCTAGTGAGACATCAGCTCTGCAGAAAAGCTGCTCCTCCCAGGGGGCCTCTAGTCCGTGTTCCACCCCTGCCAGGGACCTGCTCCTGATCTCCGGCAGGGAAATGAGCCCCCTTTATAATCACCAATGCAGAAAGAGCCTTCCCTCATGGGGCATTTCCTCCTGCAGCCACGGAGGAGGTCATGGCATGGAGCCTGAAACACACCATGAAATGGAGCTCCAGTGACCGAGATGGAAACATTCCTTCTCTTCCCTGACATCTGAAAACAAACAAACAAAAAGATATTATAGGCAAAGCCCAGAATAGAAGACACCTCCCAAAGCACTGGTGACCTCCCCAGGGCCTGAGTGACAACCTCAGGAATGACAGGACAGCCCACACGGGCTCTGAGTGACCCACAGCACAAGTCTGTGATCACCATCCCCTTTTGGCTGTGGCCATCCTGGCCCTGGGACACAGAAAGCTGAGAGAGGGGAGAGCAGGGACACGGTCTCCTCCATGTCCTTCCCTCAGAGCCACTCTCCTCTTGCCTTGGGTCACAAGTTCCCTGTGCCCGGGGGAAGGCTCCCAGCCAAACCCCCGAACTCCCCGCAGGCGGCCAGGACCGACCACAGCGCTCTCCTTGAGAGCTGCTGACACCGTGTGGGAACGGCTGGGAAGTGATCCGCTCCTGCCCTCCAAGCCAGGACTCCGGGAAAAACTCGGGAAAACTTACCCCTGAAGTTAAGGTGTGGGTCCAGATCGTATCAGTGGAATCCCATCGAATCCCTCTGGGGGCAATCAGGCTAAGAAGTGCACTTGCTCTACTTTGGGTTAACTTAAATCTACTGGAAGTGATTTCAAATGGCTTAGACTCATTTGATTTTTCCCTCTGGATCAGCCCATGCCTCTTCCACGTGATTTCAATAATCCATTCTCAGTGCTAAACTCCATCCTGTTCCTTACATCTTCCCATAAAAATGACATCTCCCACGGATCACCTTCCACTGGCTTTGTACCCAAATTTCCTAGACAACTCTGGAAAACATAAATGGCCTTTTCCAGCCACCTCCTACCACGTGAGACCCTGTGGGAAACTCCAGTGCAGCTGCCCTGGAAAAATCCCAGCCTGGAAAATGGGATTTGTCAGGCAGCAGAAGAAGCTTTCTTCCAGCAAGCTTTACAAACACACCCTCTTCCCCACCAGGCCTCGTTGTGCTTTTCATCCTCTCTCTCACCATGCAAGAATGGGTGACTCCAGCTTCTGAATTTGCAGATTAAATGAGAAAAACACCATCATTTCAGCCATCAGTGACTCAGAGCTTGTCACCGTTTTGCAGGCAACAATGAACGTTGCAGATGTGTGAATTTTGCACCGAGGTGAAGCTATAGCTGGCAGAGGCTGGGACAGAAACTCTGACAGTAACTGGTGCCTCTGCTGGGAGGTTCTGTCACCCTAAACCCCCCCCGTGTCAACAAACTGTTCTGGAGTAATCTCTGTGTAAAAGATGAAGATCTAAAGCTATTTGAGAGCATCCGAAGAGGGCTGTGAGGACGGTGAAGGATCTGGAGGGGAAGAGTGTGAGGAGCACTGGGGTCTTCAACATCCTCCCAAGGGGCAGCTCCGATCTCTGCTCTGGTGACCAGGGACAGGACCCCAGGGAACAGCTGCAGCTGTGTCTGGGAGGGTTACGTTGGATATCATAGAAAGGTTCTTAACCCAGAGGTGTCGGGCACTGAACAGGCTCCCCAGGGAATGGACATGGCCCCAGGGTAGACAGAGCTCTAGGAGTGTTTGAACAACGCTCTCAGGGATGCCCAGGGTGGGATTGTTGGGATTGTCCTGCGCAGGGATGGGAGTTGGACTGGATGATCCTTGTGGGTCTCTTCCAGCTCAGGATATTCCCTGATTCTGTATCTGTCAGCAAAGACACGCACGGAAATGTACAGAGTTGAGTGCAGAAGCACGAGATGTCAGGCGTTTCCAGGGGGTGGCCAAACCCCTCAGACGCTCTCCCAGCACCTCTGTGCTCCTCCCGTATGTGCCAGGAACAACTGAACTCCCCCCATGCCACCCCCAAACCTGCTCCCTGCAAACTTAAACCTCCCCTGCTCCACGCACGTTTATCCACTCAGGTTTTGTCTTTTCCCCTTGTTTGCATAGCAAAAAAAAAGTCCTTTTTTGTGGCTTCTGCAGAAGACAAACGAACAAAAACAACCCCGCTCGCCCCACCTATGCCACTGGCTTTCATCTGCGGGGGCCAGAGCCCAGAGCCCACCCCCTCAGCCCTTATGGAAATAAACACTCGATGACATCAAATCTGTTTTCAAGGAAAGGTTCTCACACCCCCTTACAAAACAGTCCGGTATTTTTTTTCCCCGAGATGCTGCCCACGTGTCTCCCCTGCACAGCACAGCACCGGCACCAGCTAGGGAGCCCTCACCTGCCTCCCCCCCTGCTCACCTGTCCCACACCTG